>JBBPKO010000109.1:21512-61801 GCA_038089295.1 Xerocomus amazonicus
ATGGCAATTCGCGCTGCATGGTTCTCTTACACTCGCGGCTCAGACGCGAGCTGCACGGTATTACAACGGTGCACTCTATTCGACAAGGCGGTGCTTTGAAGTTTCCTATTCATTTTGAGTAACAATCACGGAGGTTCTGTTGCCGGTTAGCTCATTACTGCGTCAAGGTCCAGTTACCGAGGAAGTTTCACCGAAGCGTCTCTTGGAATACATCCACGAATCATTCACGCTGCGATTATTTCAGATCATTAGGAACTTTGTTGTCATTCCAATTTCTCGCATGCTGCTACTTGTTCTCTTTTTTTTCCTCCGTGCTTTATGTTCGATGGATTTCTCGTAGCACTCTGGAACCGGTTTACACTCCAGCGTGCACTGTGTGGTGGTAAGTAGTGGTACATTTGATGACAGTTGACCCATTTGAAGGGAGCATGCCGCTCGATGAGAGAAATTTTCCATCTGACGGGGCTGTCGTGGCCGGTTCCCCCGGTTCCGAGACATGGCATAGCATGACTCCGCAGCAACCTTGATGTCGCTATCAATGGAGCACCATACACCGGATAAATACTTGTCGGGTGAAACGAACTTCTTGTTCGTTAAGCCTTCTTTTTAGCAGAACCATGCACTTGCTTGGACCGTCGTGCGATGTAATTCTGCCACACGGATAACTGCTCGAGTGCCGAAGCCCTCCAAAAGGAGTGCTCAGTCGACCTACGGGCGAAACGAGGGAAATCCATCCCTGTCCTATTAGGGGATATTACCCTCGTTTGCCGTAGTAGGTAGCAGGACCTTTCGAGACTACGATTTCGCGGGTCCAGAAACATGATCAGTGAGGGAAATACTTGTGAGAAAGACCGATTTCGGATGGCGACAAGATAAAAGATAATTCTGGTTCCCTCATGGGATGAGGCTCGCTTCCGGTTAGATTCAGGGTGTACTAAGGTTATGCCAGAATTGAATATCCGCGCAGTGTCACCGTGCGGCGTTAGTCTTCTGGCGCCATGGGGATGTGAATCTCCGCATGCCTCGTTTTCATGATCGATGCGACCGCCAGTGCGCTGATCGGAAATGCTAGTTTTCTACGTTTACCCCATTCTTGATAATGTATATAAACCCGTTCCAAGAGTGACTAATTAATCGCTCTCCAGCGTGGTCGCTTCCAGTTGCGTGTCTTGCACTCCATTTGCTGTCTAACCACCGAAATCATCAGATCATGTCCCAAACCTTTGACATCATCTTTGCCGGGGGCAAGTGATTTTCACCATCCGCAGGTGGTTTAACATTGCTCATTCATGGTACTAGGTGGAACCACTGCATGTGTGGTTGCAGGCAGGTTAGCCGCTGAGGACCCTTCGCTGAAGATCCTTATCGTCGAGAGTGGTCAGCACTCGCGCGATGTCCCTTGCCATGTTCAGCCGTGCAGATATGTTGAAAACATTACCGCAGCCAGTTCAACTGTCTCCAACTACGTCTGCAAACCAAGCACACACCTCAACGGACGCAAGACTATCGTTCAGTGCGGTCGGGCCTTGGGCGGCGGTTCCACCGTTAATTGTGAGTCTTGAGGCGCAAATTGTCCCCTCATGTTTCATCTGTCCGTTATCGTGTCACTCACCATAGTTCTTCGCCTTGGCTTTTCTCACGGATCCAGTCATGTTTTACGTGCGCGGCGCTGCATCGGACTATAACGATTGGGCCGCACTCGGCAACGAAGGATGGAGTTTCGATGAACTCCTTCCTTTCATTAAAAAAGTTAGCACGCACAGTCGCAGCCACTCGAGATAATTCATAAACAAATCCTAGCTCGAATCTTTCCATCCTGCCCCCGACAGATCAGCGTCTCATGGCTACTCTGGTCCAATCCAGGTGTCGGCCGGTGCTGCCAACTTCCACATCGGCAGCCAATTTCTAAACGTGGCAAAGACATATGACCCCGATCGTCCACAAGTCGACGATAATAACGACTTTGTTACTCCGAATGCGTACGGCGTAGGTGTTGTTCAGTGTCCGATAAATGCACTCTCTCATCTCTTCCACAACAGCCGGCTTATCGGTATGTATTCATTAAAGACGGAAGATCCGCATTCAAGACTTGAAATATAGATATGTGGACCCCGTTTCTGGAAGACGTTCCGATGCTGCTTCCCGGTACTTGTACCCTCACGCGGATAACCAAAACATAACCATCATGGTCGGGAAACGTGTCAAACGCGTCCTTATCGAGTACGTTCGGGTGGAAGTGTTGGATAGTAATTCGCTAATATGCCAATGACAGGAATGGACGTGTTGTTGGGGTCGAGTATATAGACGCGAATTCGCCTCAAGGGCCCGACAACAAGCTAATCACCGCGATGGCAACCAAACTGGTTGTCGTTTCTGCCGGTGCACTCGGTTCTCCAGCGATCCTAGAGAGATCAGGGATCGGCTCGCGGACTGTGCTTGAGAAAAACAACATCAGCGTACAGGTTGATTTGCCTGGCGTCGGTGAAAATTATCAGGGTAGGCTCTGTATGTTGAAGCATTCACGTTCCAGTTGACGTCCATTTCCTTCAGATCATGTCGGAGTGGTTCCGGTTTTCTATCTATCGGACGAAATGGACACAATGGATGATGTTTGGGGTGAACCAGAAGCACTCAATGGTGAGGGATTGGGTCATACAGTTTGAAACTAACCTGCCATACCAATACACTCGATAGCTCAACTGAAACAGTGGGAAGAGAACGGGAGGGGGAAAATTGCTCACAAGTGTGTCACTTTATTACGTGCTGGCACAATGGCTGGGCTAATCACCCCGTCCTAGTGGGATTGAAGCTTTTCTGAAACTGCGCCCGACAGAAAAACAGTTGTCGTCGGCTGGACCAGCATTGCAGCAGAGATGGGAAACGTTCTTCGAGCGTAATCCCGACAAGTCTATGGCCATCATCGTTCCATTTGCAGGGTATGCATTACTGCATTCTGTCCATACGAAGTTGAACTCGTCTGTGATCTTGTTTCACCAGTCTTCCTGTGCTCCGCCCGGTATCATCAGACCAAAAGTTTCTCTGCGTGTTCTGTTATATCGTAAGGAATCACAGAAAAGTTATGTCTCACTTTTCACTCCGACATGTTATCACAGTTGTACCCGGATTCAGCCGGTAACGCCCATATTACTTCTGGCGACAACTTGGACTCCCCCGTGGACCTCGTCACTAATTTTCTTAACACGTATGTCTCCCCCCATCCTCTCTCACCGCGCACGCCCTTAATGTCGCGCCGTACCAGGGAAGGCGACCTCGCACAGTTCACCCTTTTGTACAAATTGACACGTGAACTCGTCAGGCGCATGTCCGCATACCGGGGTGAGGTGCTGGCCTTTCACCCCAAGTTCCCAACTGGCAGTCCTGCGGCGTGTAAAGACAAGGATGTGCCTGTTCCCGTGGATGCGCCTGATATCGTATATACCGACGCGGACGATGAAGCGATCGAGAGATTCCACCGTGATAAGGGTAAGGCGCCTTTGTGTCTAATCACTTTAGAGATGGGCCCGTTTGCTGAAGCCCTTCATTGCAACGACGGTCTGTAGTCGCTCCCACCTGGCATTCGGTATGCGTCCTTTCGTTCTTTTTTTTTCCGACTGTCAACTGTCGATGGAACGTCTTGGTTCTAGCTTGGGACGTGTGCGATGAAACCTCGTGATCAAGGCGGTGTGGTCGATGCGCGATTAAACGTCTATGGAGTGGAAGGCCTCAAGGTTGCAGGTATGTGCCCCATAGCCCTTTATTCATGCTCTGTTCTGAACACGGCTCCCCCAGACCTGTCCATATGTCCTACCAACGTCGGAAACGTATGGTTTTTTCTTTTCACATGACATCGCCTGTCTGTGGCTAACGACGCGTCAGAACACGTATTCGACTGCATTGTTGGTCGGGGAGAAGGCGGCTGCTATTATTGCGCAAGACCTTGGATATTGAGAGAGGTGCAGTGGTTCGTGTACGGTGCGGCTCGTTCCATGAACACAAACCGGCATATTCGACTCTACGGCCTCTTAGGTCTGAATAGGATGATGTGTCTCGTATAGCATCGTAGGCCTAGCACAACCTTTCACAAAGTTTTTTTTGCCTCTATAGCACTTATGCAATGCCTATCCATTAACAGACTTGAATCAAATAAAAGATATGGTAGTGTGGCACTTACGATCGTATACCAACAGCTGAGATCCTCGTCTTTAATGGTCCAGTGCTGCCTACCAACTCCTCGAAGCAACCCAAGCGATGGCGGGTGATACCTGGTTTCTCTCGAGAAAGCCATCGGACAATGTACGACTCCAACGACAAGAACAAGTCGACAACATTCATGACTAAAGACACAAGAGGGGACAGAAACTAGTGTAGCTAATTGAAGGTAGTATGTCCAGCAGTATGCACCTTCTGCTTGGCAGCCTTGACCTCTGCATAATTCACAGGGTTAGCAGCCAAAAAAACACACTACACTGAGTTCTTGCATCCTACCTCATCGTAAGCCCATTGGCATACACATCACGTGTACTCTATATCTCGCCGCACCATGTAGATGTAGCATAGTCAATACTCACTCTTTGTTATCCCCTCTCATAGTCGCCCAATAGATCGTGGTCTAGTTCTGTTTCCGCCCGATCCCTCAGTGTTCCCGCCATTTGCTACGGTGGGCTTACACTCACCTTGTGATCGTAATAAGTGGACGGTATCCAACATAGGCCAAAGAACAGTTCGAACTGAGATGCCACTGAGAGCCTGGGCTTCAATTTGAATGTGAAAGCAAGATGGACATCAGTAGCATAGAAAGATGATGGGAATATAGCCTGCGTTGGGTCAGCTCCAGGAACAAGACGGGCACACATTTGTGAAGGGCAGTCACTGAGAGTCGCAGGAGGCATTGCGAGCCAAAAAGTGACATGGAAAACCTCCAAAGTATCAAGCCGAAGGCTTGGGGGGTAACCATACTGAAGACGAGGATACGGAAGTCCGTCGCATCACGGTGATGCCCCAGGAACCCGAGAGAGTGAGCCAACAGGATGACGCAGTAGCAGCTGACATCGCAAACCCAAATGCAAGCTGTGCCAAGCCTACAAGGCCAGTGGGCGCAACAGATGACCAGCGAGACATGCCACTCGAGCTGCAAGGTGGTGAAGAGGTCAAAGAGGTCAAAGAAAGGGCTTAGAAAGTGGAGGAAGGTGAAAATGCCGTTGACAAAGAATGTTCGGGCAAGAATGCCGCGAACGAGATGTTGGGCAAGAATGCCATCACAACAGATAACCAAGAAAGTGGCGACGACGGAGTCGACCACACAAATGATATGCCCGTCGCAGCAGAATCGCTCAGAGGGCCGAGATGTCGCCACGAGCAATATAGAGGAGACAAGTGTCCACAACGAAGTCGGCGACAATGACGAGTGCAGCACTGATGCGATCGCACGCGCGCAGGAAGCCCCAGATGAGCAGTCAGTCGGCAACGCAGGGAACCGCGTACCAGACGAACCCCAGAGCATGCCGCTCGAGCGGGAGGGCTGGAGAACAAGCGGCAGGAGCGACGAGCTCACTGCACACGAAGACGTCACAGAGCCAAAGAGGGCCGGAAACGAAGGCGGCGAGACAGCGAAGTCGAGACCGTCGAGAGGCCCTGCAGACGCGGCAGGTGGTGATGGACGTCATCCTGATGCACCTACAGAGCCACCCAACCAGCCCGTGGGCATGGATGAAAGAGATGGCGATACGGTCGAAGCCAAGCGAAACACGAACGTCGCGCACGAACATGCGGACGCAGGTATCGGTGGAGTGGTTGGTGGCGAACACACACCGCCAGATCCACCAGATCCACCTAACGAGGCTGTGCAGCGAAAGAGCTTGAGGCGGAGTCGGAGGAATCGAGCGGACCGATCAGGAGCGCGCACGGCGCAATTACCGGGGTTGGAACGGATATGCCAGGAACGCCGTGGAGCGACGAGGACGCCCGTACCAGGCAGAAGAAGGCGCTACAAGATGTTAGCGAACGGTTAGAGCGGCAGGTAGAGGAGAGTCACCTGTACCGGTTCAAGGCGGACCGGGCTACCAAAGCGGCGAAATAACGGCTCAACTGAAGCCAAGGAAGGCCCGGATAGTGGCGGGAACAAGCGCATCGACCGATTGAGCGTGCAGTGTCCAAGAACATGGCCAAGAAGCCTAGAGGGCGAGAAGAACTGAGCGAGTAAATGGGGGGGCCGCAAGGGCGGCAAAACATGCCGAATCGGCGCGTATGGCATCCAAGGAGCCGTAGGAGGCAGCGGAAATGACCGCGTCGCCAGTATGTACGCATGGTGTCAAAGGAGAGGCCTACCAGACGATTGGGGCAACCTAGCTGGACCACAAGACACTTAGTGCGATGGTAGCAACGGCAGAGTTGATTGGAGGCAAGGCCGAATGAATATGACTCAACACGAGTCGGAACGAGGACGCTGGCTAGACACCAGACCGGTCAGCACAAGCGGTATGAACGGAGAACAATTGACGTACTTATACCACCCACTGCCCACTAATCAAGATCCAAAGTGGCCTAGAGGTTGGCCGAATCCACCGTGTCGACGAGGACGACTCAGGTCGAACCTGGAAGGGTCAGTCAAGTCCACGCGCAAACGAAGCACAAGCGAGCCGCGACTCGCCATATTAGGCAACTGCGCTGATGCTGCACCACCGATGGCTCGACGAGTAATTTTTTATGGACAGATTACAATATTCCTTGGATTTATTTCAGGTGTTCATATTCTTTTGCTATCTTCCCTCTTTCCTTAGGCAAGCATCCACCTTGCCAGGACTCCTGCTTGAGAGGGGGAGTGTCGAAACTTTGGTTGATCACAGCTTTATTGCTTATATAAGCTTATGGTTACATGGTAGGTGTGTCACTATGCGGCATTAATCTTCTGGGCTTGTTTATATGTTGGATGTGAATCTCCGCATGCTTCGTTTTCATGATCGATGTGACTCTTGGCGCGCTGATCAGAAACACTGGTTTACCCTGTTCTTGGCAAAGGACGAAACGTATATAAACTCGTTCCAAGAGTGACTAATTAATCGCTCTCCAGCGTGGTCGCTTCCAGTTGCGTGCCTTGCACTCCATTTGCTGTTTAACTACCGAAATCATCAGATCATGCCCCAAACCTTTAACATCATCTTTGCCGGAGGCGAGTGATTTCCACCATCCGCAGGTGGTTTAACATTGCTCATCCATGGTACTAGGCGGAACTACTGCATGTGTGGTGGCAGGCAGGTTAGCCGCTGAGGACCCTTCGCTGAAGATCCTTATCGTCGAGAGTGGTCAGCACTCGCGCGATGTCCCTTGCCATGTTCACCCGTGCAGATACGCTGAAAACGTTACCCCAGCCAGCTCAACCATCTCCAACTACGTCTGCAAACCAAGCACACACCTCAACGGACGCAAGCTTGCCGTCCAGTGTGGTCGGGCCTTGGGCGGCGGTTCCACCATTAATTGTGAGTCTTGGGGCGCAAATTGTCCCCTCATGTTTCATCTGTCCGTTATCGTGTCTGTCACTCACCATAGTTCTTCGCCTTGGCTTTTCTCACGGATCCAGTCATGCTTTACGTGCGCGGCGCTGCATCGGACTATGACGATTGGGCCGCACTCGGCAACGAAGGATGGAGTTTCGATGAACTCCTTCCTTTCATTAAAAAAGTTAGCACGCACAGTCGCAGCCACTCGAGATAATTCATAAACAAATCCTAGCTCGAATCTTTCCATCCTGCCCCCGACAGATCAGCGTCTCATGGCTACTCTGGTCCAATCCAGGTGTCTGGCGGTGGTGCTGACCTCCACGTCGGCGGCCAATTTCTAAATGTGGCAAAGACGTATGACCCCGATCGTCCACAAGTCGACGATAATAACGACTTTGTCACTCCGAATGCGTACGGCGTAGGTGTTTTTTCTTCAGCGTCCGATGAATGCACTCTCTCATCTCTTCCACAACAGCCGGCTTATCGGTATGTATTCATCAAAGACGGAGGATCCTCATTCGAGACTTGAAGCATAGATATGTGGACCCCGTTTCTGGAAGACGTTCCGATGCTGCTTCCCAGTACTTGTACCCACACGCGGATAACCAAAACATAACCATCATGGTCGGGAAACGTGTCAAACGCGTCCTTATCGAGTTCGTTCGAATGGAAGCGTTGGATAGTAATTCGCTAATATACCATTGACAGGAATGGACGTGCTGTTGGGGTCGAGTATATGGACGCGAATTTGCCTCGAGGGCCTGACGAGGTTATAACCGCGATGGCAACCAAATTCATTGTCGTTTCTGCAGGTGCACTCGGTTCTCCAGCAATCCTAGAGAGATCAGGGATCGGCTCGCGGACTGTGCTTGAGAAAAACAACATCAGCGTACAGGTTGATTTGCCTGGTGTCGGTGAAAATTATCGGGGTAGGCTCTGTATGTTGAAGCGTTCCCGTTCCGACGTCTATTTCCGTCAGATCACGTCGGAACGTATCCGGTTTCCTATCTATCGGCCGAAACGAACACAATGGACGATGTTTGGGGTGAACCAGAAGCACTCGATGGTGAGGGATTGAATCATACAGTTTGAGACTAACCTGCCATACCAATACAATCGATAGCTCAACTGAAACAGTGGGAAGAGAACGGGAGGGGGAAAATTGCTCACAAGTGTGTCGCTTTATTACACGTGTCAATGGCTGGCTGATCACCCCGTCCTAGTGGGATTGAAGCTTTTCTGAAACTGCGCCCGACAGAGAAACAGTTGTCGTCAGCTGGACCAGCATTGCAGCAGAGATGGGAAACGTTCTTCAAGCATAATCCCGACAAGTCTATGGCCATCATCGCTCTATTTGCAGGGTATGCGTTACTGCATTCTGTCCATGCGAAGTTGAACTCATCCGTGATCTTGTTTCACTAGTCTTCCCGTGTTCCGCCCGGTATCATCAGACCGAAAGTTTCTCTGCGTGATCTATTATATCGTAAGGAATCACAGAAAGGTTATGTGTCTCACTTCTCACTCTGGCATGTTGTCATAGCTGTACCCAAATTCAATCGGCAATGTCCATATCACTTCGGGTGACGACTTGGACTCCCCTGTGGATCTTGTCACTGATTTTCTTAGCACGTATGTCTCCCTCATCCTCTCTCACCGCGCGCGGCTCTCACTCTGACTACACGCCGCGCCGTACCAGGGAAGGCGACCTCGCACAGTTCACCCTCTTGTACAAATTCGCACGTGAACTCGTCAGGCGCATGCCCGCATACCGGGGCGAGGTGCTTGCCTTTCACCCCAAGTTCCCAACTGGCAGTCCTGCGGCATGTAAAGACAAGGACGTGCCCGTTCCCGTGGATGCGCCTGATATCGCGTACACCGATGCGGACGATGAAGCTATCGAGAGGTTCCACCGTGAAATGGGTAAGCGCCTTGTGTCTGATCTGATCGCTTTGGATGGCGCCCGATGCTGACCCGTTCGTTGCAATGACGGTTCGTAGTCGCTCCCACGTGGCATTCGGTACGCGTCCTCGTCTTCGTTCTTTTTTTTTTCTTTTTCCCGAGTGTCAACTGTCGATGGGACGTCTTGGTTCTAGCTTGGGACATGTGGGATGAAACCTCGTGATCAAGGCGGTGTGGTCGATGCACGACTGAACGTTTATGAAGTGGAAGGCCTCAAGGTGGCGGGTATGTGCCCTATAGCCCTTTATTCGTGCTTTGTTCTGATCACGGTTCCACTAGACCTGTCCATATGCCCTACCAACGTCGGAAACGTAAATTTTTTTTTTTCTTTTCACATGACATCACCTGTCTGTGGCTAACGACACGCCTCAGAACACGTATTCGACTGCATTGTTGGTCGGGGAGAAGGCGGCTGCTATTATTGCGGAAGACCTCGGATATTGAGAGAGGTGCAGCGATTCATGTACGATGCGGCTCTCGTTCCGTGAACACGAATAGGCGTAGCCGGGATGTTCGACCTGTAAACTCTACCAGATCCTTGGTGACTCGAGCAGTGCGCCAGGGGAGTGGATGGTTCAGTTGGCAGTGGAGTAGACAATGAGCATCAGACTCGCTCGCCTTGCATGAAGGAGTTGGCATCAATGCACAAGTCGAAACGCCAGTTTGCCACGCCGCAGAAGAGAGAGCTCGTTCCATGAACACGAACTGGCGTAGCTGGCATGTTCGACCTGTAAACTCTACCAGATCCTTAGTGACTCGAGTTGATGTTTCCGTTGGCAGTAGAATAAGCAATGAGCATCAGACCCACTCGCCTTGCAGGAAGGAGCTAGCGCCAATTACACGAGTCGAAACACCAGTATCCATCTGCCACGATTGGATGCCAAAACCTGGGGATCCTACGATTCCCCATGATATTCCTGACGGCGCGGCGCTCTGATTGTGGCCGACGGAACTATCGAACATCCATCATAAGACCTATCAAGTGTCAGTACGACAAACCAGCACCGGGAACCTTACTCGAGACACCACGGCATTGCCAAACTCGCAAAAAAAAAAAAAAATGCACCATGCACCATTCCATCATGGACGCAAAGCGGAAAAATGGGTGGGTCGGACCCGTTTAGCCCATCAACACCGCAACCGAGAGAGTAACCGAGACAGAGCCTTCATCATCCCGACATCGTCGCATTTTCGCCAGGACGAGCGTGTGCTCGCACATGATCCCTCCGCCGTCACGAACGAAGCAGACGTGTGCGGAACCCCTCGATCTCGGCAAGACCACCGACCGAATCATGCCAAGGCAAGGAAGAACAGCCATCTCCGGGCCTGTTCAGCAAGTTCCCTCGGCCCAAGCTGACCGCGATCGCGTGCTCAGTCCGCTCGACGCGGATCATTGATGTCGGGCATCAGCGTGCGAGTTGCACATGGTACCCTTTTGCAAAATTCGGTGTGCATGCATGCATGCGGTCTGCAAGACGACCACCATCTCCTCCGTTTCGATCAGAAGTGTGGCTGAGAGCTTCGCCGGGGACCTTGACCTAGCAATACGCGATCGTTGGGCTTTATCGCTGCGACCGCGCATCGTACCTCTGCCTGTGGGGTTTCTCGGGCATACAAGCACAGCCATTTCACCCCCGGCCATATCAAGGAGATTAAACGTACATTACCAGACTCACCAATATCGTTCGGCGATGCTGCTATTGAGGCGAAGTTTGCCGCTTTGCCGGGACGGTGATGAAGATGGCCGAACAAGACTTTGGGAACCCGGCGTCGAGCCATCGACCTGCAGACTACGATGCACAAATACCAAATAATGCTACGGGTCACCGAGAAGAAAACCAGGCTCATAGCATCGGCGCTGTCACCATCGCCGAAACAAGAAGCGGAGACAGCAGATTGCGCCTGAACGTACAATCCGGATCATAAAGATTCCCACGAACAAGCGTATAGTACATCGACAGTGTGGCCCCTGATGTCGACATGATCACATGGCGCTCTCCTCCTTGCAAGCCAAAATTAATCCAAACCTCCATTGTTTATCCGGGTGCATCACTAGTCAGGCTGATGACTACACCTCGGACTATAATATACATTGGCTCCGCTGTCAAGGATCCATACGCCTTCAAATCAATTTTCGAAACACTTGTCACCATCGGTACTATTAGTCAGTAGTCAGTTTTACCCCCAGATAGCTGAGATATTGTACCTGGGTCTATTAATAACGCGTGCTCTGCTGTCAACGCTTAGTTGGCTCTGACGATCAACCCCAGAGATGTTCCTCTGAAAACAACAAAAAGCGGTGGCATCTAAGCGCGATCGTCAAGAACAGACACAACGAAAAAGCCATCATAACGTACGTATCAAACGAGACCCAACGCACGAAACGAACCCGTACGGTCCCCCCGCGATCTACCCACGTCGTACGATGTGGCGCACACGGTTCAAACGCGTGTGTGCGATGACAACGCGTAGTGGAATTGCCGTTGACAAACCCACACCGCCGCTGCCAGTCACACGGCGGCCGAGAACGTTGACAAGGCCCCTCCCTCCCCCCGAGGGGTGAACCTTGCCTAGACTGCACACACCACCAGTCTAGGTCCCCAGCCAAAACCTAAAAACCAAAAAAAAATAGGCCTAGGCTATCAGTCTCCGATGGATGTCCGACCCCAGACAGGGGTCGAAATGGAAGTACAGAAATGCGCCACATGTAACTCTCCCCCCCCCCAAAAAAAAAGGAGGGGGTCCCGGACCAACGTGGAGCAAAAAAAAAAAAAACGGACCATGGAAGTCGGTCATACGAGAGAAAGGGAGAGAGATCCGAGCATCTCCTGGTGGTAATCCCAATATGTACGAGTACGATGTCCGAGTGACCCGGTCGATCAGCGCGCAGTAGTGAGTCATCACAAAAATCTGGGGGTGACCATGCGGGGCCCAGGAACACCCAAGGCACAGATTATTGAGATGTTGATATGTTTGCACGGAAGAAAGTCTGTATTGTTTTTGTTTTTTTTTTTTTTTTTTTTAGGGCCAAAAAAAAAAAAAAAAATGCATCTGCGGACGACGTTTTTCCGTGTCATATTTTCGGGGAAATGTGGGAATGGGAAAAAAAAAAAAAATGAATTGGGGGACAACTTTTTTGCGTGATATATTTTCGGGGAAATGTGGGAATGGGAAAAAAAAAAAAAAAAAAAAAAACAAGAATGTGCCGCGATCACGCGGGAACTGTTCACCTTCCATTTTCGGTGTTGAACTATACCCGCTCCGGCAAAATACTCCCGACCGGACCGACCGATCTTAACCGCCAAACTAAAAACGCCGTTGGTGTGGTGTGTATTTATTGTATTTTTTACTCACTGCCTCCCGGCGTTATCCGGATGATCAGTTTGCTGGCAACAACTACATCTGGGATGTCCCCGATTTCTCCGGTTAGTCTCTTTCGACCCCAGCCTCATTTTCAGAAAATTTTCGCTAGTAAGTCGGCGCAATCGGATACCCGAAAGCGATCCGTTGCTGTGCACGCTCTCGCTGGTACTTTCAAGCTTCCTCAATTCCCTGAGACGGTCATCAAGACGGTCTTGGTTTCAAACGTTTCGAGTTACCCCGCTCAACCGCAGCCTGCCATGGATCCGAGCCATCGGCTCAACTGGGTGATCAACACTGGTTGCGTATTTCACAACAGGTCTTTTGATTTCCAACGTGAGCGCATCATACGATCAGTTGGTACCTGTGAGCACACAGCTATATTTTGAACGCCACATATGGTAAAAAAAAAAGATACACAGGCGAGGTAGACCAGTGGTACACTAAGCTAAGCTTAAATTAGTCCCCAACTACCGTCGACAGAACGATTTCGAGGTATTGTCCGAAAACGAAAGAAGAAAAAAACGAAAAGATGAAAAACGAACAGACAACGCTACGAAGAAAAACCGAAAATTTCGAATGTATAAGTTACCTCCACCAACAGTGGTTTAAATCAGATTATCTACTATCTGCCCGTGGGGAGAGAACTCGGAACGAGACGTGAAATGCATGTGAGGAGTTGTGCGCTTAACGAATATTGTCGTGTATGCGATAGGGATAGTTAACAGTTCATCTTTTCGTGGTTCTTGTTTGTCGTAGAGCGCGTCGTATTATCGGGAGTAACCCGGGACGTCGTCATGCGATAATTTAGTGTATAATATGAATTGGTTTGAGCCGTCCATTGGATCCGGGAGCGAAATGGCTCCATTCAACACGATCCACGAACTAGGGTAGACCGGCTGCGTGATGTTCCGTAATGGTCTGTTCCGATGGATCCTCGGCGCGTGGTGGCTTTGCGTGCCCCACAATCCCGACACCGCGCAGGAAAAGGGCAGCCAAGACGGCAGCTACATGGGATCACGGCGTTAGTACAAGCCCGATTGAACAGGACAGTCGAAAATGGAAATCACATACCGAGGAACGGGAACGCCCCACTCGTCCATTGGGCCGCTCTATATCCGTCTAGCTGCGCTGGCAGAGGGGCATTCGTTGGTGCAGTATCTACCACACCGAGTTTCGCCGACTGTGAGTTCACCACGCTATTGAATACGATCGTGGTAATCGTGAGACCAAACGCCGTCCCGATCTAAATGGGTCAAGTACGGGTTAGCGAATTTGCAAAACCTGCTATGCACGTTTTCCTATCTACTTACCTGAGTCATAGTCTGAAACAATCCTCCTGCCAGACTCTGCTCGTGTGGCATAACAATTTTCGCAACGAATATTGTGCCCGCGGAGAACACAAAGTCGGCTCCACATACAACCATGGTGGTAGATGGGAACTCGAAAGCCCAAAAAGTAGCGCTCGTATTTATCAGGGCGAAAAGGACGCAAGCGAATCCAGTGATGAGAGTGCCCAGTACTGGGGGTCAGTTGTCAGCCTCGAATCCCCATGGATCAAATTGAGAGATGATCTTACCAACGAATATCACCAAAGGCAGTCGGGCAACCAATACTGCAACGATGAAATTACAGATGCAGCCCATGATAAACATGGGCAAAAACCGGATCATGGTCTTCAATGGGGTAAGCTTGAGGTAATTCTGGTAGTACAACTGCGCACGGCGACACGTCAGCACAACTCCATACTGTCACATGGCAAACCACAACAAACCTGAACCCAAAAAGCCCAACTCATGAAACCGGACCAGTTTAGGAACGCAATCACGAGAATCGCAGACATCCGACCCCGTGCTCTTGCCCATATCGAAACTTTCATCAGTGGTGGTGGATTCCAGAACGAGCTTGGCTTTTCGGGGCCAGTGGCGATTTTCTCAAGATGATGTTCCCACGTGACGAATGCGACGACAAGAATCACTCCAACGACCAGACAAGCAATTATATCTAGGGAGAATCAGTGTGAAACACCGTTCTATAAAGCACGAAATGATACGTACAAGGAGTTTTCCAGCCTACCGCTGGTGCTTGTCCGAGGACGAAGACGATGAGGACCAATCCGCTAGTAACCAGGAATGCTCCAATCCAATCGACCCGTCTGTCGATATTCTCCGGAAGAATATCAGCATCGAATGATACAAGAGCACCCAGCACGCATAAAGCCGATAAACCCGCTGATAAATAAAACGGCGCACGCCAACGATCCCTAAAAAGCACATCTCAGTCAATGTGGCAGTAGTGGGAGAAAACGTGCGTACGAGGTGAGTTGAGTGAGAACGCCCCCAATGATAGTACCGAAGGCACCACCCACGGGAGCACCCGCGGCGAATGTGGAGAAAGCGATGGATCGTGCACGTGAAGGAGGGAATGAATGCGCCAAGATACCGAGCTGTACAAAGTCCGGTGAGTATCACATATTTCCTTAAATAGAAAGGCAATGCGGCGTACAGCAGAAGGCATAGCAGCGGCGGCTCCCATTCCCTGAAGACCCCGGAGCACATCCAACGTAATTCCGGCTAAGGATGGCGATGAATGTGTCAACATGATGTATTAATGAATGTTAAAGGCAATTGAACGACTGACTCTTCGCAAAGCCTAATCCGATTGCGAAAACCATTTGCCAAACCATGCCAATTAAGAAACCCTTCTTGCGGCCGTGGAGGTCAGCAAGACGACCAAAAAACAAAAGTAGGCAACCCTGGGGTAGAGTTAGGAAGGTGTGCAGGATGTGCGGGGGGGGGGACTGACAGAGCTCAAAGCGTATGCGGATAGTAGCCATTGGAGTTGATCTTCTTGAAGGTTAAGTGCTTCACCAATGTCGGGGAGGGCGATGGTCACGGTAGTCGAATTAGAAATCTACCCGGAGATCAGCGAGCGACCATGTGATGACGAGCTGAGACGAACATTTACAACCATAGCACCGGTGCATGTTGCCACGATACCAATTGAACGAGCCAGACTACGCTTGGATGCGGCACGATGAGCGGCCTCCTTCTGTATGGTGATTTCTTGAATGTCATCTGTATAAATTGAAGGACCGAGCTCGAGCTCGTAGTCGGATATCGCGTCGGCCGGGACGCTCATGGTAAAAAATAAAACTTCCTCTGGGGAAAAAGTGAAAGGGAAATGTAGGGCTGGTGAGCCGGGGGGATTAAGAGAAGGCTGAGAGTATCTGATGCCATTGCTGTATGTTTATATGCCAACCAGTTTTGCCAGACCGATGGGGAGGGGGATTACTGTGCCAAGCCAATCAAGGCAATGCCGCTACCCGAATCCGGGATCTTAGTCATGCCGTGATCTCTTCGTTCCGTTCCTGCCTAGCAATCAGAATCAGATCTCCCGCGATGCGGGTCGCGACGACTACTAAACTGGATGACTATTCAAAAACAAAACAAAACAAAGCATGATTAGTAGCACAATCACAATCCAAAAAACAACGGAGCATCTTAACCCCTCCTCATCTCATCCAAATCTAGATCCTCCACACGATACCAATCCACGGCTGTCAGCTCGCCCTCTTCCGGAACATCATCGATCCATCCTTAGGGCCACCGGGCACTCGTGACTCGGGGCAGCTCGCTAAGCTGTGTTTGGACTTCGCCACAAGAGGTAATTATTACAGAGCACCACGGATCGCTTGAGCGGGGATACATGTGGTGGATTGCCAGGAATACCATCAAAATGCAATGAACATAGCGACATTAGTGTGTATGCTTTGAATGTGTAACGACCTCGTTTTTTTTTTTTTCACTGCCACTCCAACCTATGCCATAAAAGACAATTCACCGGTGCACTGATGTGCCAACTGTGCCCCAGAGGTTGTATTGATGACCGTTTACTCTTGAATCTTGGCCAGAATTTCCGAGTCCTTGAACAAGAAATATTCCTGTTCACAGTGTAAACTTAGACCCATGCTTGTAGGAATGTCAAATACCTCTTCTCCGAGTTTGATGGTGTTTCCACCCCATCCGGGCAATAGTACACGGTCACCCGCCTTCACAGAGGTCGGTACAACAACACCATCCTTGTTAGGTGCCCCGGGGCCCACTGCAATAACCGTTGCTTCCGGCAAGGGCGTGTTGGTGGCAGACGTAGGAAGGAAGATGCCCGACGCGGTTTTCTAACGGTTACAGGGCGCGTCAGGTTCAGCATCGCACGCGTACGATGAATAGAACCACAGACCGTGTCAGCCTTGAACCGCTGAACCAACACACGGTCCAACAGAGGAATGACAGACCTGATAGACTTGAAGGTAGCCTGGGCAGACTAGGATCATTCCAGTGAGTGAGCTACATCAGTGCGCGTTCGTGCTCACCATGAGGACACGTAAAAAAGTGGTTGAAGATTCTAAAGCAAAAATTGAGCAAAACTAGGGAAAAATGTGACGGACCACGTTTTGGGTTCAGACTATTTGGTTTGAACAAACAAGGGCCAAGTCAGGTGACCTCTTGGGAGCCTGTTACTTACATCAAGGAGAACATTTGCTCGGACTGAAATTTTACCGAACGCGAGGCGAACCCCCATTATTTCCGTGTTCTAATGTAGAGAAGACATCCAGAAAATCCCGCACAACCCGCCCTTTTCTCAAGCAAACCGATGAAGATCAAACAATCATACTTATCAATAAATCGTCTGCTTCTGATACCAAATGACGGTGATCATATATTTCCGTGGCCACCCAAGAGCCCCTTTCCTTTTCTCAAGCCAGGCGAAATCCTATCCTCCGATTCACCTATGTCGGCTAATTAATATATCTAGAAGTGAATAGGAACTGCCACACTAGTAGTGCCTCTTATGACGTCTCCATTCCTCTGCATCAATTCATTTCGGGGACGTTTTCTTCGTACTGGAAGGCATGGCGCTTCATTAGCCAAGGGCACACGTGAATTTCTTACAAACCGAGCCGCCCATGTTGCTGTCATTCCTCCGAGGCTCATGAGTATGGACATCAGCCTCTGCCGATATCACCCGGAAGATCATCATGTGGCCCCCAATACCGGCCCACTCGGGAAGGTAACATACGAAGATACACTGATAAGAGGTGCCTCTCTGCTGTGCTTACTTTTCACATCATCGTTGAGCGCTGAACCCCTGCCCTGGTGTGAGTGCTACATGCCTATTTCGTTGTTGGCCCTTCGATCGTTCGGCGTATTTTCCCTGGAGGTGGACTTGCCGAAGCACCCGTTTACCCCAACGGCGGACAGCGTCTGTCAATCAGTCCGTCGTCAATTTCCCTCACTACTACGAATCATTGACGTGTTTCCGGTTTTTCGGCGACCGTCGAACGCCCACAGCTGTGATGTATCACAGCCTCCATCACAACTCCGTGGATCCGCGTCTCGCAGTGGCCGTCACTGCCAACGTGCTGCAGGACGGGGTTAAAGCGCCAAACCTCTCCTCGCGCGTACGTGTACTGTATACTTCTACCAGGTTTTGTAACAAGAGTACGTCTGGGGTGAGTCAATTATGCACGACGCGCTTGAATGGCCGGTACCGGGATGTCGATATAATTCAAGTCCTTCACCGCTTGACGCCTTAACCGCGTCGTCAAGGGTCGACTGATTGAAGGGAACATGCGACACAGCAAGTTGTACCACACTAGGTGGCAACAAGACGGAATTTCCGTTGGTTGACGGTAAGCGCACGCCGCAAGGCAATATAATCGCGCCAATCTTATCTCGGGAGGCCAAGCAAAAGGCGAGTCAGGAAATGTACGCCCCGACGGCGCTATAGATGATCGCTCGTCAGCTAGGACCCCATGTTGATCAACCTGACTACCGAAGAAGCGATGACTTGTGTTGGTATGCCGACGGCATTGTTAGGGCACCCCGGAGGTATTTCGGTTCGGTGTCGTTTTCGACCCGTCTCTTTTAGCGATACTTCTTCCTTGAAAAAAAAAAACGCTTTAGGTATTAAAACAACACTGGCTCGAAGGTCGAAGGTCGAAAGGTTATCTAAGCACATTAAACAAATAACAGTGTGCGTCCAGAATTGAACCAAGGTTTCCAAAAAAAAATCCAACAAGTAACGCTGCAGTATGCCGTGGTACGATGGTGATGATACGAATGACTGTGATGACGGGAATAAGTGCGTGGATGAGATGTGCAATGCTGGTAAGCATCGCGGAGGTGAGCAATGTGATTAATATGATATAGAGCTCACAAAGGGATATACTCACAACGAAGCAGGTGTTTGGTACAGAGGTAGCCCTCTCTCCCCATAAGTTCTGTATAACTTCCCATGATTGGACGATCATGCAACGACGCAACCATTTGCAGCGCCACCGCCGTTGTCCGAGTAGTTTACGGGAATTGATTCGAGCTCATCGTCTTTATCCTCGAAGCTGGTAAACGCGGAGAGGGCGACACCGAATAAATCCATGTCTGATGGGTATACACAACGAGAAAAAATGCGGATAGGTATCACAAAAGCTCGTAGATGGGAGATTCGGCTGTCTTTTTGGAACTGGGATGTTTTTGCAGACTCTTCTTTTATAATGGGGGTTGTCGCCTGGGACAGGTTGACAGTGTTCCTTGCATTTCTAGCTCCATCGCCAAGCGCATCCTGGCTACGAGACCGGATTTCGCAGACTCAAACGAGTAATGCAGAACAATAAGTTGGACGCTCCTCCAATAGAAACGTGGGAATGTCCCGGCATTGGTATACAATGGGCGAGATCCAAATACGGAAAGTGTAGTTGTTCTCTGGAAGCACATGTGAGCAAATTTTAAACAGAGCTCAAACGCAAGTCCACGGAACAAGCTTACACGTCACCTACTCGTTTCACAAATTATTAGGGACAAAAAGAAATATGTTCCGCATCTTTCTTTCTTATGGATGTCATACTGTATTGTCTGATATCGGTCGCGTCACATCGGCAACGCAAGGTATGATTGCAACTCTTCCGACCAGCGCTAATGCATGATTCAGGCCAGTCTGCTGTACCTGGGCGCCTCGACTCCATTTCCGATGGTTTCATACCAAGGTTGACATCCTGGGATCATGATAGCGACCAAGTTCAGGTACAACTGACAAGAAAAGTCATGTCCGTGTCGTGCCTTTTCTCTCCATCATTTACTCCTCGACCACGGTCCGCTGATAAACGTTTTGCCGTGCGCATCTTTTGTCTTTGCGGGTTTTTTTTCTTGCGAAATATTGGCAAGGTGCCTTACTTGTGACATTTCACCGGGTGGTACTGTACGACTGTCAACATCCTAGGGGAGCACCGTCTACAAAAACGTACCCCTGTGCTGCCTCTGCGCGATGTCGCCTCACCGGTGCTCACCCGAGCTGCTGAGCAATGGATCTCCTTCATCTGCTCTTTGATCACGGCCCGGTGATAAACATTTTGCCGTGCGTGTCTTTTGTCCTTGCTTTTTTTTTCTTGCGAAATATGGCCGAGGTGCCTTACTTGTGACTTATCTCGCTGGGTGATACTGTACGACTGTCAACATCCTGGGGGGGGGCACCATCAACAAAAACGTACCCTTGTGTTGCTTCTACGCAATGTTGCCTCGCCGGTGCTCACCCGAGCTGCTGAGCAATGGTCGGTCACGGAGATATACCGTGAAATTTAACAAAGGTGCGTTATGTACGGCGACGTACAACCGGAATCGCAACTTGAAGTTGAGTAATTCAGCTGAGCGAGAATAGCTCAAGGGCCCGCCCGTTTGGTCACTGTCCCATGGCCATGGCATGGCCTAGCGCGATGATTTTTGCTGGCCGTGCTTCTTCCACGTGCTCGTGCGGTCGTTGATATTCGGTGACATTATTGATGCCCTTCATGATGATTCGCTGTTGGCAGACAATTTGCTCTTTATTCAGTTAGCTGGTACTCGAGACTTGACTTGACTCTTCTCCCGATCACGGGACTTCGGTGGTAATGTATCTCGGGAAGACAGAAAAGAGGTGCTTCTGGTGGTTGCTGAGTCATGTCTATGGTAAAGTATGACTAGTTGTTTTATTGCTCTTACTATTGTGTTATTGTATTTACCGGCAGTGACTTTGCCGTAGGTGGCACGGAAAGAAAGGAAGTGCTGTAAAGCTGGTGTGGATAATATGCTAAACATCTCCACTGAGGTTCCCTGCTCTGGGTAAGGAGTAAGAGAGCCATAGGAGGCCTCCTATCTTGGCGCAGGATGGCCCGAAGTACACGGAGAGGACTTGAGTAGCCGTCGGAGCTAGGACAAGCGACAGCATGGTCGACCTAAATCCGCGACCTGAGCCTGCGCTTGTGTATGTTATATCGTAATTCTATGTCAAGGTGCGGGTCTTCTCGTCGCTGTTCTGTATCAAGCTTGGCACTGGTTCGTGTCTGATTATCTACCAGAACGATCAATCGCAACTTTGCGGTTGAGTGCCACACTGCCCAAACAAAGCCACACAGCCGTCTCAGTCATCCAGAAGGCATCAACCAGACTGAGACCCTTCCTCTAAGCACCATCTTTCCCTCCTTCTTCCACCTTCTCTTCCTGAAAGCCAACGTTCTGACCCTTGTCTTTCACATCAGCAGCTCAGCTCAGGATTTACAACCAGCAAGGCTCATTACCCAAGATCTTGAATTGTCGCACCTCCAAGCTCGCACGACGCGATGCGAGAAGCAAACTTTGCTTTCCCTGCCCAGAATAGGGCTTGTGTCTGCATTTCGTCTCAGCTTTACGATAGAAGAGGTTCGTCCTCTTCATCTATTTCTTTTTTTTTTCTTGAATTTTAATTATTGGCAGCACTCGACACCACCTCTCCGTTGCCACTATTTAATTCCCTTCACCATCTTACCTACCTAACGTCAACTTCCCCACGAATACGCGAAATCATGACCATGGATGGTGGCCTGGAACGTCTCGTGCGCATTTTGCACGACTTTTGCATGTGCCCACCTCCACCGGAGAACCCCAACGTCATATATGGTCTCTCCCCGCCAAACACACGCCCTCCGAAGTTGGCACCTACACTCAACCCGCAGACGTTTGACAAACATGCCGCCTATCGGTTCTCCCTCGCCTTTCAGTGCGTGGTTAATATCGGGGTCCGAGGGAGTGAGCCGATCCGAAGCCGTGTCGTGCAAGCCGGAACTCTTGACGTGGTCGGCTGTATTCTCGAAGCTTGGTTGGCAAACAGGGGATTTGCAGTCGGTCCGAGCTCGAGTGCGACGGGATTACCGAGGGAATCGCGCGAGCAGCGCCTCGCTAGGCGGCAGGCGCTGGCAGAACAAAGACAAAGGGAAGGTGCTGCTGAATTGACCCGCGCCCTACAGAGGCAGATCGCTGCTGAAGAGTCGGCTCGTCAGGACAACATGAATGCTGAAGCAAACGGGACTGTTGATGAAGTGGATCTCTTTTTTTTTTCCCTATTGCGTGCGCTCTGACCATGTGTTTTGGCACAGGACGTCTCGATGGTGGATGTCTCTGGCGACGCAAGTTCTTCCGACGCTTCGATCATCGTAGATGGGTCTTCACAACCGATATCAGTACGAATCACCTCCCAAGGGCGCCCGTCTCATGGAAGGCACTCGTCGTTATCGTCGCGCGAGATCGACACTGATACATCGGCTGAGACATCTGCCAATGCAACACCCTCATCAAGGACCCCCACTGGGACAGTCGTCGTGAACGGCCGTGAAAGAAGTGGTACGATCATCGCTCGTCCTGTATGGGATGAACTGCCGGGAGCAAATCTCACTGTCCGGTCTCGCCCGCTTCGTACCCGTACACGGATGCCCACGTCTCCCGACGAGTCAACGGACAACTCACGTCCCGAGACTGAAACTGAGGACGATGGCGAAGCTGACGTAGACATGGATCAATCTCAAGACACTGACGATGCCACAGCCTCTACTCATGTAACACTCCCTCGTGCTCCCCGAGCTCCGGCCCGATCTATGACGCAGCGCCAGCGGCGCACGGTTGGCATAATTGCTGGTGCCCCCGAAACAGCGCCACTGGATATGAATGCCGATGCACACATTATTATCAACCATGGTCAGGGCGGCGGTGTGGATGGCGATGGCGATGGCGTTGGCGTTGGCGTCGTTAGCGTGGAGGATGGTATCGTGTCGTTGGAACCCAACGACGACTTCGCAATGGGTGCACCACCTGGGGCTCCCGGTGCTATGGATGAAGCTACACCTCGGAATATGCTTGGGGTGGATGCGCCTGTGCTAGATAGACGCGCCCGCACAGCCCCTGATGCGACGCCGCGAGCAACAGTGGTGGCCCTACCCTCCGCCCCCGTTGCCGCTGTACCTGGTGGTGCGATGCGCGGTGGCAATGCAGGTGTTGCTCGCGATCACGCCACTGCTCAACAAATCCCTACCACTCTACACCCCCCGGGTCACGCGTATCATCATCGTGATGCTGAATCGGGGCCATACAAGGACGAAGACGTTTTACTTAGTCTGCAACTTTTGGCTTATTTGAGCAAGTATCCGCACGTAAGACAAGCTTTTTACAAGCAACGAGTCTCATTTCATCCTGCTGCGGCCAATCTTCCTGCTAATCGTGCTGGCCCGCAACCAGTTGCTGGGCCAAGTACGGCACGGGCTGCGCCACAACAACCTGCAAAGGAAAGTCATAGCATTTTTCGGGCGTTTGCTTCTGCTGCCGCAAGGGGAAAGGAGAAGGAGAAGGCGCTGGCCCATGGGAGTGCGGCAACGAATGGTTCTCCGCGGATGACAAATGTCTTTTCTCTTGTTGAACGTTTTACGTTCCGGCCGAGTTCGTCGGAGAACGATCTACCAAACCCGCCCCCAAAGCTTCCTCCAGAAATTCAGTATTGGGCAGGTGTCATAATGAGGAATGCGTGTCGGAAAGATGACAGTAGGGGTGGTATTCGGCAGTGTGCGAACAGTAAGTACATTCTGTCTTTCTGGGGCCATTTGTTAACCGACTCGGTGTGTTTCAAGTGCTTTGTGGCAAATGGGAATCGTACCCGCGAGAGTTTGCCAAGTGCCGGCGATGTCGAAAAGCCAAGTATTGTGGCAAAGAGTGCCAGAGCACGGCATGGAGTGAGGGACATAGGTTTTGGTGTAGTGCGAAAGATGGAGACGAAGCCGAGGAACTAACGCACGACCATGCCCATGGGACAGAGGGACCTGATAGCAGCTCGGCAGCGCGAGCGGAAAGACGAGCGGAGAGAGAGCGCGTTGCACGGGAGCGGGCGGCTGCCGCGGGTGTCTCGATTCCAATCAACCAAGTCCTGCTTGTACCACCGTCTAATGTGCCGCCTCCCCCCGCAACGGCCCAGCCTCCGAGACAACGCGTGACAGCGTTACCTCCAAACGTGCCTCAGCCCATGCCTTCCCCGACGTCACAGGCCTACGTGCAGCTGCGCAATAATCGAAGGAGGGCAGAGACTGTTTCAGGGGCAACAAGTGTCGTTGGGATGACGCCACAAGGGCGACCTGTCTATCGGCACGAGGTTGCTTGGCTTGCTGATGGTCGGGGACGAGATATGGAAGAAGGTGCGGGAGGTGATACTCCTGGGCCAGCACACCCGCATGCCCCATTAGGGAACATGATTTGGGAATCGGCTACGGCAGGCAACAATGACATAGTATTAGGGTGAACAGACTCGTCGCTGCTACTGATTGTTCATTATTCTCTTTTTTTTTTTCTTTCGATTCCTCCCCCATATCAACGTTCATTGAGAGCATTTTATGGCCAGGTAATTGGCTGCTCCCCTCGCTTACATATTTACGCAGCTGCCATCCCACTGCATCTCTCACATGTTTCATGTTTACGATCCGTCCACAACCAAGTCCAAATCATCTGTCATTCAGCTCTACGGACTAAATTGACACACCCTCCCTCCTTTACCGCGCTCCAGCCACTTGTCATTACTATCCACAGGTATGAACGATGCGGACGTTTCTGTCAATCAGCTACGTGCAGTACTTGTCGTTTGGTCCTTTTACATAGTTTATTACTGGGTTTGCTAAAAACCTTGGCCCAAGTTTTGCTGTCGAGTCTCATATATAATTATTTTTTATTGAGCGCGCGCGCGATTCCGGGGAAGTATTCTCACGCTTTGATTCCTGAGTTTCCTGTACACCAAAATGATGTTGGTTGGTCTCGCTCCTTCTCTCAGACGGGCTGCATTCACGCCCACGTTCGGTACGTCCACAAGAGTCCTAGAAAAGCCTCCTTGACTGCTGACGTGTGTCCACAAGCCAAGAACCAGCTGACACGCTGGTCCACGCTCGCAAAACGGTACGGTACAATCACACCTACCCGCTCGGGACGCTCACACCAGATCACAGGAGCGTACAGACGCAATCTCTACCCCCGTCTGCGTCAGAAGGCATCTTGAATGCACAACGCCTCAAGCGGCCTTCGAGCCCTCATTTCACGATTTATCAGCCACAGTTGACGTGGTTGGGATCTATCGCGCACCGAATGAGCGGTGCAGGGCTGAGCACACGTCCGTTTCTCTTCGCCCGCTCTTTTTTTTTTTTTTTGCGAAGGATTAGACTGACGGGGGGGCTGAGACAGTGCTCTACGGGTTCGCGCTGGCGTATCTGGTCGCGCCGGGCACGTTTGACAGTGCACACGTGCTCGCGTACGTCGCGGATTTACCCGCGTATGTGAAGACGTCTGCCAAGCTGGTGCTCGCGGCGCCGTTTGCGTTTCATGGGTGGAATGGGGTACGTCATTTGGTTTGGGACATGGGTAAATGTAGGTCCTTGTTGTTTTTGTCTCTTTGTTTTGGTGGTGGTCCTGAGAGCTTTTCGTTAGTCATGAACGTCAAGGGCGCGTATAGTACTGGGTATGCGGTGTTGGGTGCGACAGTGCTCTCGACGGTGTATTTGGTGTGGTTTTGAAGGCGGGAGGTGGTAGGCCGTCCGATGTGGTTGTTTTTTTTTTCCCCTTGATTGATTGAATGTATACGTTTACTAAAGCTTTTTGCTACTTCGTTTTTCGGTTTGGTGATGAGCGTTTGAATGAGAAGCTTAGATCCGTTATCGGAACCCAAACGAGACGATGGCATTCATTTCGAGATGTCAACTTGAAACAGCCTCTTGGAGTTTTTTTTTTTTTTTTTTTTGGGACCTGTGGTTTGAGTCGCCGGTCCCCTTTCGTGATTCAATCCATTTGGAAGCTGGGCGATGCAATGATTCGTATTCTGAGTGACGAACGGGGTAACTTTTCATACGGTTGGCAGGGTTCTCACTACTCGGGCTAGCTGACCCCATAACAGAGCCTGCGCGACGCGATTCGCACACAACAGGCCCTTCTCGACTTTCCGGAATTGGACGTCGAGTCGCCCATGGAATGGAAACCACAATATAGATCATCCGATATCCGATCATATCAATGAAACAACAAGCCGTCACATGCGCCCACAGCTATCCATGGCTGCATTAGCAGAACAAAGCAGGCGGACTCCTCTTCTGATCCTACTCTGCCCACAATTCCATCTCTGTCGAACAAAGCACATCACGGTGATCCCTTCGGGGAGTATAAAGGCCAGTCCCCTGGTAAGCGTTCTGAGTAGACACCGCCGTGTGATTCGCAATCACGTCTAAACCTGTCCGACGTACCACTCCAAACACGATGTCTGCAAACGGTGAGTCCCCCCCCCTTCCCACACACTCACACGGCCGTCCCGTTCTCGTTTCATTCCCGTCCCGATCTAGTCACCGCTGAACCCACAGCTACCGAATCCCCCGTCGCCCGGGCCCAACCGTACCCCTTCCCGGCAATCCTGGACCCCGTGATGGTCCCCACGGGCTACTACCCCATCGAAATCACCCAGTTCTGGCGCGGCGAATCCCGCCCGCGCCAGCCCCTCCCTTTACACTGGTCCATCGCCGTCCGTACCTCCCCGATGCGCGGCAACACACACGAGATCGTCGGGGACACCGACACGTATGCGACACAGGACCGGTTCGACGTCCCGCTCCGGCAGGGACCGGATGGACGCGGGAGCCATGTGATTGGGTACGTCGCGCCGGCGCAGATGGACGCGCTGTTGAACCGTATTGCGCTCGTACCGGTCGTGCGGCATCGGTTGAGCTGGAATTGTCAGAATTGGGTGTATGAGGCGCTCGGCGAGTTGAAGGGGTTGGAGTTGTATACGGACGTGGCGGGTGGGGGTGTGACGCTGGAGGCGCTGCAGACGCACATGTTGTGCTTGCTGGATGCTTGGGAGGTGGGGGAAATCTAGGGCGGGGAAAGCGAATGTTTGTGGGGACGATGATGAAATAATGATCACGAGTTGTGTCTTGTCGTATTGTTATGACGATTATTTTACCAGAGAAAAACCGTAGCGAAGGTATACGTACTGATCAAGGCTCCTTGGATTCTTGTACTGTAATCGAGCCCTCGGCTTGCTGATCCCCCATAATTAAGTCCAGAGATGCAGTATAAGATTTCTAACAAAAGCTTTGTGAATCCTCGTACGCTCGCTAGGCGACTATGTACAACCAGCCGATCGACCTAATCCTTGGCTATCCTGTGTGGAGCTGTTCAAACTCACCGTAGTCCAACGTCACGCAGCAGAGTGCAAGTACAATGCAATCAAAGCGTACATACCACAGCTTGTTAGTCGCGTTGGCGTCACAAAGAGACGCTTTTCAGTGGTTCAGAAAGGACGATCCACGTTCAAAGCAAAGGTGAGCACTTCCTGAGATATAAAACGCAGGCCCTCCTTAACCAAAAGACGTTAGCCCAGTACCTTTAGATCTATTGCATCGTCGACCCACCTCCCACCTACATTCGTATAGAAACCATGATCGAACACCGTGAGTCGCCTTGTTTGCATCCTCGTCAGCGTCCTCGTCTCAACCAGTACTCAAACAGTCTTCGTCACCGAATACTCCTTCCAGATGGTCCTTGAGCCCGTCAAGGTTCCACGGGGCTACTACCCCATCGAAGTTGTCCAATACTGGCGCGGCGAATACATGCCCGGGAAGCCCCTCCCTCTCCACTGGGCCATCATCGTACGCACCAGCCCCGGGCGCGGCAACAGACACGAAATCGTCGGGAGCACCCACACGTACACGACGCAGGACGCGTTCGACGTACCGCTGTACGAGACCCAAGACTGGCGCGGGAGCCACATCGTCGGGTACGTCTCGCCGGAGCGGATGGACTATTTGTTGAACCGCATCGCGCTGGTGCCGGTCGTGCGCGAGCGCTGGACGTGGAACTGTCAGAATTGGGTGTATGAGGCCCTCGAGGGGTTGAATCGTCCCGGTTTGTATACGGATGTGGATATGACGTTGGCGTCGTTGCAGACCCAGATGTGTTGCTTGTTGGAAGCTTGGGAAATCGGTGAGATTTGAAGTGGATGAATGGGGAGGGGGGAGGGGGGACTTGTTGTATGTCGACGAAGCTTTGATAGCTGCGTGTGACATTGTAATTTTCTAGAATGTAACCGTAACCGTGTTTGACCACAATGTATACTTGCTTTTGCACTGGAAATCCGTTGAGAAACAGTCAAAGCTGGACAACTAGTTCGAGACAAGTAAATTGTTCATATAAATGACGAGTTGAAGGATGTGGTCACTTGGAAACCAAGTTGAATTTCTCGGTTCATGGGCATGAGTGCTGGTAAGCGGAAACGCACTGCGTACAATCAATCACGACAGGAACAATGAACGCTGATACAGGGAATGTGATGCGTAACAAAACAATGTCGCTCAACAAACGCACCGTGGGTCTGATTGCACCGTATCATCTGAGCGACAGCTACACATGATTGCCTTGGTGTGGAAGATGACAACCCATCCCGGAGCGAGGACGATGGCTTTGTGGGGGAAAATAGTCGATCAAGGAGGGCATTCCGGTAGGTGAAGTGACAGTTTGTAAGCCCATTGGCATCCACATCACGTGCACTCTGGTATATATCTTCGCCGCACCACATAGATGTAGCATAGTCGCCCAATAGATCGTGGTCAAGTTCCTTCCCGCCCGATCCCTCAGTGTTCCCGCCATTAGCCACGGTGAGCTTTCATTGTTGTTGTGGTCATCCATTCACCTGCACTGCTTATTGAAAGGGTTACTGTGCAGAGGTTAAGTGGGACTATAGGAACTTCAGTAGATGGTCAAGCTACTGATATTAGAAGCACTACTTAGTAGGTTAGTACAGTAGGAATACCTATCCTATAAAGATATGGCTTACCCCCCCAGTAGATGTCAGGGATAATAGTATGCTCTAAGCTTGTGTAATAATTACCATACATATGGAAGGCTAAAGCGCGTGTGAGTAATTTCAAGCTGACTGTCGCTTGATCAACCCGTTTGACTCGTACTGACACTATCTAGTGGCCCACAAACGCTGGCAGCGTACATTTTAAAAACTACGCTCCAATTCAGTGAGAGTCCGATCCCACTCAAGCGAACAAATTCAACTCTTCTGGCAGCGCGAGGCTCAGCTGGTTCGTTGTAACATCCTACAGGTTTATATATCCAGGCCTAGATCCTCCGCAATGATAGCCGCCGCCTTCTCTCCAATCAACAACGCAGTCGAATATGTGTTCTGGAGAAGAAGAAAAAAGGGGTATTATCGAGTGATCATAAAATACGGGTACGAGCGCGAGTATTACAACTTACGTTTCCAACGTTGGTGGGACATATGGACATGTCTGATCGACACGCAGTCAGACACGCGGCCATTCAGAAGCAATCGAACGGCGGGACGTACCTGCGACCTTGAGGTTTTCTATCCCATATACATTCAACCGCGCATCGACAACCCCGCCTTGGTGGCGAGGTTTCATAGCACAAGTTCCGAGCTACGTCAAGATGTCTCTCAACGATGCTCAGAAGAACAGAGTGCCGTGGAACTCACCGAGTGCGCAGCGGCACTCACTACCCACCGTCCGCGCAAGAAAGGACTCGAACAGTGGATCGACAGATAATTATCTGACAAGGTTGACTCACCCGAATCACAAAGGAATTTCACGATGGCCTCGTCATCCACATCAGAGTACACGATATCTGGTGCATGCATGGGGACAGGGTCATCTCTTTCTTTGCAGGCTGCGGAGCTGCCGGCAGGAAAACTCGGATGAAAAGCAGTTACTTCACCGCGATATGCGGGCATACGCCTTACGAGCTCGCGCGTGAATTTGTACAATAAAGTTAGCTGCGCTATATCTCCCTCCCTTGTGATCGGTCGTGTGAGCACAGCGCACAACGAAGTCGGAGTAAAGGGCGTACTCGACGAGAGAATTAGCTTCAAAGTCCAGGAAAGAGTCCGGACCGTCACTAGATGTGATATGAACGCTCCCAGTCGATTCCGGGTATAGCTCAAGTATCAAATGTGAGGAGTGTCAGAAAAAAAAAGATAGAAATATGGCCTTACAATATAGCTGAGTACAAGGAAAGTTTTCCGATCAAGTGATTGGACAAGGTGACGGAATGGAGAGCTAGCAAAGGGAAAGACATGTGAATTATTTATAGATATGTGAGTGAAATCATGGCCTACCCAGCGCAAGGAGCGACAATTGCCATAGACTTATCAGGACTATTCTTAAAGAATGAGTCCCATCTCCTTTGCAATGCAGGCCCCCCCAACGACAACTGTGTTTCTGTCGGCCGCAATTTCAAAACAGCTTCAAATCCACTGGTATGATGGTGTTCAACATTGCGAACCACAGACAAAAGTGAGACACGGTGACGGACTTGTGGGCAATCTTCCCGGTTCCGTTGCTCTCCCACTCTTTCAAGCGGACTGTAATCGCGTCACGATCATGCGCGAAGGATTACTCACCGTCCGTTGCCTTTGGACTATCCCAAACATCGTCCATCGTTTCGGTTTCGTCCGATGCATAGAATAACGGAAAGGCTCCAACATGATCTGAAGTTTTAATAACGTTGATCTCCATGAACGAGTATCTCGGGAAATCGAACCTACTCTGAAAATTTTCGCCTACGCCAGGTAACTCAACCTGAGTACGGATCTGGTTCTTTTCGAGCAAAGACCGGGAACCAATGCCCGACCTCTCCAAAATCGTCGGGGAACCGAATGTACCAGCAGAAATAACAACCAGTTTGCTAGCTTTCACGATAACGCGCTCGTCGTTGACCCCTTGAGATGATCCTACCCCTGTCGTATACTCGACGCCGACAGCACGGCCATTCCTATCATCGGTATAAGATGGTAATGGTCCACATCTTCGATTCAACGTACTCTATAATGACACGGCTGACACGTTTCTCAACCATGATGGTTAAATTCGAGTTACTTGCGTGTGGGTACAAGTATCGGGAAGCAGCGTCAGAGCGTCTTCCAGTAACAGGATCAACATATCTGTGTTTCAGCGAGATAAGTAGATACCAAGATTTCCGTCCTCGGCGTATACCCACTGATAGGCTGGCTGATGCGAGTGAGTAAAAGTCAACACCGCAGCTCCACATACCACTATTTCAAATAGTACTTACGCTGTACGCGTCTGCGGTCACGAAATCGTTATTATCATCCACTTGTGGACGAGTCGGATCATATGCCTTTGCCACCTCCAAAAATTGGGCACCGATGCCAAAGTGAGCGTCACCAGCGGACGCTTGGATTGGTCCCGAGTAACCGTGTGTGGCCGATCCATCTGATGTACCATGAAACGTTTCATGCTACGCGTTCGTCCGTGAAATCATATCAAGTTACCGTGCCTTGGGATGCTTGCCTTTTTAATGAAAGGAAGGAGCTCATCGAAGCTCCAGCCGGTGTTTCCGAGTGCAGCCCAATCGTTGTAGTCTGATGCGGCACCTCTTACGTACATCATGACTGTAACGGGAGGAAGTGAAGGTACAGCCGGGCAGCATGTTATTTACGACTCACAATTAACGGCGGAGCCTCCACCCACAGACCGACCACACGGGACGACGGCACCACCTCCATTGGGATGCGCGCTTGGGTTACCAGCGTAGTAAACAAGCGTCGTACTGTTTGGAGCGAGGTGCTCAACGTATCTGCTGGGCTGGACATGGCGAGGGATATCGCGAGAGTGTTGACCACTCTCGATGATGAGAATCTTCAGCGAAGGGTCTACTGTGGCCAAACGGCCTGCGATGACACAAGCAGTAGTTCCGCCTGTCATCGGGTGAACAATGTATTGGTAGACATAGAGGCCTCATAAAGAAACTTACCACCAGCAAAGATGACATCAAACACTTTGGACATGATCACTGTTATGACGAGAACATAAGACGTACAACTAGGGGTGACCATCATAAAACCCAGCGATATACATACCTTGATCTAGTTGACTCGAGTCTGGTCCCAGTAGGACTATCGCTTAAGCGCTTGAGATGGTATTGTTGTATGTGAGCAGCAGCCAGCGGGCTGTGCGCGCGGGGTATGTAAATTCTTGCATGAGGCAGGGCAAATCTCCGATTCAAACAGATCTTCTTATCATTCGGACCGGTTGACGAAAAGATTCGCCCTCAACACTCGGTGGACAGTGACACAACACAACCAACTCAAATTCCCATTACATTTAATTGCCAGTTATGCGAAACGATTGTCCTAGCCCGATGTTGAAAATGGCAAAAGATACTGTTGCTCGGACGCACGCTAGCGGATATCACGGATATTGCGAGGGATCATCAATAGAACTCTCCTAGGGCTTCTTAGTTTTATCGCACAATTTGTACCAATCCCCTGTGTTGCAATTAGTCAATCCTGACGGCCTCTCACTACCCCACAACACACCTGGAGCTACTCCAGATTCCTGCTGGGTCGCTTCATCTGGCGCTTCCGCCATTACAGCTGCCATGCCGCTAGATAGTGGGGTGAAACGTCGGAATTATGTCAGTCGATGCAAAGTTGACATACTGGTTGAGATGCCAGTCAATGTGACTAGATAGTAGATATGTGAACATCGTGGAGAACTCTTCGAAGAGTTCGAAGTGCTCACCAGTGCAAGAACCAGGGGCCCGGTCGATGACGGAGCGAATAGTCACATTGCCCGAATCCCTGGTACCTATCGCGCCGAACGAGATCCACGAAATTTGTCACGTTGTTACCGCCAACTCTTAAAACATCATATGCATGCTGAAAAAGCCGCTTAGTTCAAAATTTCTCTTTTGAAAACGGACCACATACTCCGTGTATATGCATAGGATGCTGGAAAAAAAGTTGGCCCCAGTCAATGTTTCGTCGACGTGGCACTAACGGGAATATGGGGGGCTGCAATAGGATGAAGGAAACTAATTTGTTCGGCGGGAGTACATAGACACTTCCTTTTGGTAGTAGCTAGGCAGGATGCTTTGCTCCGCTGAGAATCTGGAAAAGGGCAGGTATGGAAGGGCTTATGAAGGGCACCTCGTTTATCGTGAACCAACCAGATGAATTGATCCCTTTATGGAACTGAATGCGTCTGCCTTTCTGATTTCGGGCATCCCTGGAACGCCCGGTTTGATGAGAGGGTGGAGGGCACCCTCGTCGAATGAAAGCTCGCATGGGCCAGCTTCTGATGTGGGATCTTGGTCTGGTGCCCCTTCATGTCGCAGAATGCCCATGTTTTGGCCACCGTCGAGTGTAATAACACGAGCAACATTTGGCAAAGCGCGCGTCCAATAATTGCCAAAGGGTTTGTCTGCTGCAACGACCACAGAATACCTTGGGCCAGAATGAACGGGAATCGAGTCGACTTCTACGGGTGATACCTCGTTCCCATCTACTTCAATAATGGTCATGCGATGACCATCAATCGTGAAATTAAAGAAAGGAGCACAAGAAGTAGAAATCACACGGAAGCGATATCGTAACTCCTGTTTAACTTTGACGACCGAGGGTGGCGTAGCTAGACCACCCGAATAGCGGCCGGAGCCGTTGATCAGAGTCGAGTTTGACTCTACGCCCGAGAAAAGTTGACCAAGCTTTGCAGATGGTAGATGATACCTAAAGAAGTTCGCATCTGGGTACCTTGTCCGGCCCCCGAGCCACCCAAATATATACCGCTCTGCTATTTACTCTGTATCACTGAGCTCCACGCCCCTGTGGCATTGAATAGGAGCACAGGCAAGATTTATAGCCTTTTAGTTTACTTTTCTCGTTTACAGTGACTCGCCCCATGGAAGCGATGGGTGGTTTCATTATCCATGTGACTGTTGTGGTCATTTCCGAGGGCGCAATCGGCATACTCCATGGGCTATCTCATACGCAAACCAAGAGAGCACATTCGAACGTGTGGGATTGTGTCGCAAGCAAAGAGGATCAAAGCACGTACGTATGAGTATGCCAACACAAAGGGCACGAGTGCGCCAGGTCCAGTCGAACCACCCGAAAATTAGCGGTCCGGCAGTTCCGCAACACAAGGCCGGCCTAGGCCGCACTAAAACCTGGGGTTGTGACCACGAAAAATATTTGAGCGATGGGAGGCGACGCCACTGTTTTGATAGAGAGTGAGAAACAGATCCATCGTTTGCCGTCGGGAAGACTACGAGACAGCTGAACGGTGTGTGCTTGTTGACGTTACACGTGTAACGTCGAGCGCGATCAAAAACAGTGTTCGGCTCCTGAAATGAACGGCGTGCCTGAGTGCCACTAGATGACACACACGCCCTTACTCAACACTGCGGAGGGCTCCGTCAGGGAACGGGTGCGACAGCCATGACACGCGTACCGGTGAGGCGTGCATCGATTTCTCAGAAAAATGTCAGAAGAAGTGACGGCGAGGATGCAAGGGTCAGTTCATGGTTGGACGTCTTCGTCGTTTGTTGGCACCGACAGAACCCTTTTTCCATTCAGTGTCGACCAGAAACTGGAGGAAAACTGACCCAACTATCGTACCGTCCCAAAGTCAGAGTTTGCGATCTCGTACCCGCCAGATGATATGGGTTGGATGGTCACAGGGTTCAGCGCTACTTAGTCATTGCTAAAGTTTTCAAGCAGAGCTTATAGTCCTTCTGGGCGCTGCGGAGTGAAAGGACCTGCAATTCTGTCCTAGTATGTGTAAATAAACTCTTCTCTGCCATTCAACACCAGCGAACACACTCGCCGTCCGTACCTCCCCGATGCGCGGGAGCACACGCGAGATCGTCGGGGACACCGACACGTATGCGACACAGGACCGGTTCGACGTACCCCTGTACGAGACCCAAGACTGGGCGGGGGCCACGTCGTCGGGTATGTCTCGCCGAAGCGGATGGACTATTTGTTGAACCGCATCGCGCTGGTGCCGGTCGTGCGCGAGCGCTGGACGTGGAACTGTCAGAATTGGGTGTATGAGGCCCTCGAGGGGTTGAATCGTCCCGGTTTGTATACGGATGTGGATATGACGTTGGCGTCGTTGCAGACGCAGATGTGTTGCTTGTTGGAAGCCTGGGAAATTGGTGAGATTTGAAGTGGATGATGGGGAGGGGGGGATGGGACTTGTTGTATGTCTATCGACGAAGCTTTGATAGCTGCGTGCGACATTGTAATTTTCTAGAATGTAACCGTAACCGTGTTTGTGACCACAATGTATACTTGCTTTTGCACTGAAAGTCCGTTGAGAAATAGTCAAAGCCGGAAAAGAAGTTTAAATTGTTCATATAAACGACGAGTTGAAGGATGAAGTGCCTAAATTTTGGCCGTTCAGAATGTGGTTACTTGGAAACCAAGTTGGATTTCTCGGTTCATGGGCGTGAGTGCTGGTAAGCGGAAACGCGCGCTGTGTATGTACCAATTAACCACGACAGACTAGACTGAAACGATAAGCGCCGATACGGAAAATGTAATGAATGCGTAACAAGACACATTAGGAATTTTACATGATGCTAATCTCACTAATTTCGACTAATTTCACTAATCTGACATGCAATTAGTCGGAATTAGTCGGAATTAGTAGAAATTAGCTGAAATTAGCAACAACGTGTAAAATTTCTGATGCAATGTCGCTCAACAAAACGCACCATGGGTCTGACTGCACCACACCAGCTGAGCGACAGTTACACATGATCGCCTTGGTGTGGGAGGTGACAACGCATTCCGGAACGGGAACGATGGCTTTGTGAGAGGGCCGCCAGCTGGGCCTTTCAAAATGGTCATCCCGGTGGGGTCAAGTAACAACGTATCTCGGTCGAGTATTATCGTTGTGGTCATCCATTCCCCCGCGCTGGTGGTACTGAATGTAGAAGGTAAGTATGCAGAAACGACACTCCGAATCGCCTGGTCTGGTCCCTAGCTGCATCCATGGGCCCCGTCTCTTTCTTTGAAGTTGGGCGGCAGTGGAATGTATTTGACCGGAGACAGATACGTCACCCTTACACTGCGGCAGTCTACTCCAAAATATAGGGGAGAGTGCTTTTTGAGAAGTTGGGCGCAGCAGATCGAACGTATGGTACTAGTCCGACGTGCGAGAGTTGTAGTAGAGTGTCAAGTAATCCCAAGCTTGACAAGCTCGATCAACACTCGTAACCATACATACAGGTGACTCCACAAATGCTGGCGGCGTGCATTTTAGAAGCTATACTCCAATTCAGGGAGAGTTTAAGCGCTTCTCCTCACAGCGCGAGGAAATTGATTCGTGACAATGGGAGAAACTAGCTGTATTTACAAGAGACAAACGCGAAAAAATCACACAATTGACAGTAATGGCTGGCACCAAGGAACGATCAAGCTAAGGGGTTGATTCTTCGGAGAGTAAGAAGTGAAAATCTAGAGGCTAAACCAATATTGGCATGAACTGAGAACCCAAAGAAAGTTGCACTTACCACGGGAACATCAAGCACGTATACGTCCCCTCGATGATCATTGTTAATACAAGACTCGTTCCAGCCTTTAGGGAAGCTCCACGACACCTCTCTTCCACTCTGAGGGCGTATCAGGACGTAGCGAACGTCTACCAACGGCCGGCCCGCGCGTTTTGGTGCCGATTTCTTGAGAAACTCCCTGGCGTTGTTCATGATCATGCGGATCGTACCATATCCCGCCTTTGCGCCCCTATGACTGCTCGCTATGGTGACCTGGAGGATCCACAGACATGCAGTCCACTTATCGTAGTCGAGTTCTATGATGAAGGCATCAAATAGGGGTCGGGTGAGACTGCGAGGGATGTAATAAACGTCGTTCGCTAAATTATCTGGAATGTTCGTCCCCTCAAAGACGTTCATCTTCCGCTCTGATCTGGAGAACCCCGTAACAAGCGGGCCAGAGCCACTAAACTCGAATACTGGCCTGTTGGGGTCTCCGTCCGGTTTCTCTGTCATCTGTCTGAACTGAGAACCGGCCCCCCCTTTCGCAATAACTTGGTGAACATGTGGCTCGAAAAGTTGTCCTGCAATCCCCCTGGTAGTTGAAATAGCAGAGAATAGGCAAATCCACTTGCGTGCCTCATCCTCTCTCTTGAGCAAAAGCTTCTCTGAGGCCTGTTTCCCGATATAACGAGACTTGAATCCAACCTGCCACCCCTTTCGGTTCGCGACAGGGCCGAGGTGATCAAGACATATGAGGTGATGGGAATTGTCCGTCTCTCCAAAGTACCGATGCCTGGCTAGCACCGTCACACTTCGCTGCAATTCGTCAAAGTTATCGAGAACGAAATTGTGACGGTCGACTGCGGAATCAAAGTCGATCATCGCTTTGAACAGATCCCGGACAATAGGTCCAAAGCGATCGACGAGAGCGGTCAAAAGAACGTCAAAAGCCTCCTCATCTGACTCTGGTGGATCGTCCCCATGAACTTCCCTCAAAAAGCCAGAGAGACCGTTGAAGGCTGATCCATCTTTTGAAACCCGCCAGTCTGATCTAATTTGTGACAGATTTTTTACTATCTTGTCATAGTAAATATGATGCGATGCACTGGAAAGAAAACGTCAGAGTCAAAAAAGTTCTACGGTCACATATTTCTCACAACTCTGTGAGCTCCTCACGGGTCCATAGAGGGAACCCAGTGAAAAAAGCGCCTCGCTCCTTCCGCCATTGCTTGTACCGAACCTCCTTAGGGGACGGAGCTTGGACTGGAAAGCACATGGGGGCAGTCATGAATAACGGAGGTGGTTCCAGTTTCTGAATATCGAAGAGCGACCAAATGAATGGACGACGTCCTACGGGACATTCAGTAGACATCTGTGGGAGCGAGTCATATTCCGACAGGGATTCATAAACTTGATCATGATAAAACAAAAGGGACCGCAAGGAACCAGCTCTGAATAGGACGACTTGTTTCTTCTGCAGAAGACATATCAAAAGATACCAGATGAAAACCGTTTTGCCTGCAAATGGTCAGGTGATATTGATCGAAAGAGAAATAGTTACCATACCGATGCCGGGCTGACCAGTAATAATCATCCCACCGTTAGGATCGTATGCAGCCAACTTCCAAACTAGCTGTTCTGCTTGCTGGTAGCAGTCGCGAATGAATATGTGAGAGAGGGTGAAGTCGACATTCTGGCTATATGGCGAGAAATCAATCGTTCTTGTGGGGAGATGAACATCCTTTTCTTCTGCTTTGCGCCACTGTTCTGCAAATTTTTGCCAACGAGGTTCAGTTGGCCTCCAATACTGCCTACGGTGATCGTCCCAGCTCCAGTTCGCCCTGTCTGTCGTGTAGTGAACACCTAAACGAAAGTAAAGCAGAGGTACGATTACCAGAGTTCAAAGCAGCAGCATCAGAAACCATAGTTTCGCCGACTTGTTCCATATTGATGTAGTGAGAGATTGATGGGTCGAGGAAAAGAAAGGGGTTTGTAAACAAACACAAATATGCACTCGGGAGGGGCCGGCCGGCTGCCGGCTGCCGAAGTCTTCACAAACTTACACGAGCGATGACCAGTAACATAAATCATAGCACAACTGATTATAAATGTGTACAAGCGATCTCCTTCGGACGTTCCGACAGTACATACTGTTATCTCCCACTTTTGTAATGAATTCCAACCCGCTCGATGTTTCCAAATTTATCAACAGGGTCCCGCCCGCCAGACTAATCTGGTTCGTTGTCATATCCTACAGGTTTTGATATCCTAGATCCTCCACGATGATAGCCGCCGCCTTCTCTCCAATCAACAACGCAGTCGAATGTGTGTTCTGGAGAAGAAGAGAAAAAGGAGTATTATCGAGTGATCACGAAATACGGATACGAGCGCACCACCGTACCTCACTTATGTACTGTTATTTGTGCTGCTCCGGGAACATGCGGGGCTAGGCTAGCCTTGGTCTTTTTTCAATATTCCAAGGTGAATTGCGAGGCATTAGGTGTTTATTTTTATACGTTCATTTGCAGTCTTCGTGATTTACATTTGTGCATTAACCTGGCGCTGGTATGACTCGATAGTTGCTAATCCCGCGCGGTGCTACAAGGAAGGCAACCACAGCCTAGACAAGAAGGCTGCCCACCTCTGCAAAGAAAAGTATGGTGCTAGATCACTTCTGTGTCTCTCCTGTCTCACCGTCCTTCAGATGTGAAAACTGTGGCTACTTTTGCGGTATGTTGCGCTATCGCACCCGGCGTTTGTCGAGATGCTGGCGAATTGCTTAAAGGCAATCCACAGCAAGAGTATGAGACAAGTCACGGATCCGTAGCACGTACCCGCTGGACTATAGTCGCGCTGGACGAAGATCCGCTGGAAATTGAAGGATGCAAGTTTTCTGCCAACGATGAGGGTGCGCCAATCTCGTTTACTTGGCGATGGGCCGACACGTCCACATCGACTACTGCCAGGCGGATGACAAGGCGGAGCGTACCAGCAATGAGGAGTTGCAGCAGCGCACAAATAAGTTGCATCCCGGCCCTGATCGACCAGAAGACGTGCTCTCGCCCGGTGAGCTGAGGTTTGAGTATCACTACATGGACCGATGTATTCTCGGGACAAGTTTCAAAGACCCGTACTCAAAAGAAGAGCAAACCAACTTTGTTAAATGAAGCGTTTTCCGAGATTAAAATTTGATGATTATTGGCAGAGGTACGTGAGTCTTGTCTCTTTTGGACATATTTTCGGTCGAACCGATGTCCCATTGGACCGATAGGACATGAAGACACGGCTGCTTCTGGCGGTGTAGCTTTACCATCCTACTACATCTTGCCTCTTCTTCATGCGTTGTTTAGCCCAAGCACTGCCCTAGGCGTGGGTTACGCCTCGACTCTTGTTCATAAATTCTGTACCTTCCGCTTTACGACCCATCCTACTATGATGGCGAAAAGGGGAATCCTCAGGAGAAGGACTTCTGTATGTACCTTCCGCTAGGGGCCATACCATGGCTAGTCGACGACAATTCGATGGAGCTTCTGCTATGCTCTGTGGAGAACCCAGTTTATGTCTTGGCGGACATGTCGACTTTCAGAGACTGAGGACCAGGAGTGGAATTGCTGAGGTACACATATTCTACATTTAATGACTGGAGGGAAGTGGGTCTCGTCCCACTTAATGAAAGTGTTTGTTGTTACGAATGTCTGCAGGGGGAGATTCAGGGGTTTCTAGCAAATATTCCTGCAGCCCAGTTTAACGTCATGGTGGGACGGGGCAGAGAGAGGAAGACGAGGTTGGAGTGGTGGCC
>JBBPKO010000110.1:0-39581 GCA_038089295.1 Xerocomus amazonicus
GCAGAATGGCAGAGCAGAAAGGCTCATGCAGACCATTTCAGAAAAATCAGAGTCACTAAGGCACGATGTCTGTGCACCTGACAGTTGGTGGGAATTCTCATTCCTACATGCCAATCATCTGTACAATTGTACACCGATGGCTCGACTCAATGGCAAAACGCCATTTGAGCTTCTTCATGGACATCTCCCAGATGTATCTCATCTGCGCGTTTGGGGTTGCGCTGCTTATGTGCATATACCCCCTAAGACATGTGATAATAAGCTCGCCCCTAAGACTGAGTTGATGCTCCATCTAGGTACAGCCCCTGGCATGACGATGAATTACATCTTTATACGTTGCACCAACGTCATCTATACGTCCGCTCACGCCATCTTTGACGAGACTTCCATGCCTCGCTGTAAGGGAAAGGACAATGCTCCTATTGCCCGAAAGCAGCCCCTGTCCAGAGTTGAGCAGAAGGTGCCCCCTATGGGGGAGCCCCTATCCTTCACTGATGACGACCTACCCAGTCAACCACCTGTTCGAGCTCCATCTCCTCATGCTCCTGTCCCTCGTACGCCTAGCCCGGTTCCACACACCCTGGTTACCCCTCCTAAGGCACCCCGGCCTGGACCGCCTGCTGTCCCTCCTGCTCCCAGACGATCCCAAAGGGAACGCCGTGTGCCTCACTGGCCCAGTAACGTCTATGGTGACAAACACCCGGTAGAGCACCAGAAGGACGCTGATTGCTTATTGCGATGGCGCGACATCATCGGTGAACCTGGACCCTCATCCCGTCCCATGCCTGGCCCATCTGATATGTCTGGCAGTCTTCCCGATATCCCCGATGCACCCGATGCTTCCCCCCGTTCTCCTGCTGATCCCGATTCGGAAGCAGAAGTTGATCGACTATGCCGTGAAGGGGGAGCCAGACTTCTTGCACATTTGATGTCAAAGGCAATACCACATGGCAAGACCTCTGCAGAGTCTAAACCACATTGCAAGTGGACATATAAGGACATATCCACGCTACCAGCTGCAGCACAGGAGGAGTGGAAAGCCGCTTGTCGACGCGAGCTTGACATGCTCAAAGAACGGAAAGTTTTTGAACTGGTTGAACCCCCCAAGGGACGTAAGGTTATTAACAACCGCTGGGTATTTGATGTAAAACCCGATGGTCATAAAAGGGCATGTCTAGTGGCAAAAGGCTTCTCGCAAGTCAAAGGTCTTGACTTCGATCAGATCTTCTCTCCAGTTGTACGGTTTGAGACAGTCCGACTTATGTTGGCACTCGCCGCCCTGGAATCCTGGCACATTGAAGCCCTTGACGTTAGAAGTGCTTACCTTTACGGAAAGCTTAAAGAAGAGATCTACATGCATCAACCCCAAGGCTTTGTAGTTCCCGGAAAGGAACACATGGTGCTGCATCTACGACGTGCCCTGTATGGCTTAAAGCAAGCCGGACTTGCCTGGTGGGAAACTCTAAATGAGTCCATGAAAGATCTTGGCTTTGAACGATTAAGGTCAGATGCCGGACTATTCCTCTATCAGAGGAAAGGCACAGTTGTTACTGTTGTCTATGTAGATGATGCCATGTTCTGTGGTCCCTCAAAGGCCATAGTAGATGAGATCAAGGGCCTATTCATGAAGAAATGGGAATGCAGAGATCTAGGTCCTGCAAAAGAGTTCTTACACATACGAATCCGCCGATCAGGACGCAGTATCTTAATTGATCAATGTGATTACCTCCTGAAGGTCGTTGAACACTGTGGAATGATCAACTCTAGACCTGCCCCCACTCCATTGCCCGAGGGATACCACCCTCTCTCAAATACAGGCCCACTCGATCCAGAACTTAGATCTACATACCAAATGGTAATCGGATCGCTCTTGTACCTTACCTTAGGTACTAGACCAGATATAGCCTATGCTGTAACTGCCCTAGCAAAGCAAAGTGCTAATCCTAATCAGGAGCACCTCAACAAGGCATGATATATTTGCTGGTACCTTAATAGAACCAGGCATTATGCTTTAGTCTTTGATGGCGCTTCCCAAGCGGGATTAATTGGCCATGCTGATGCTGACTGGGGATCTGATCCTAACACCCATCACTCTCAGACTGGTTGGGTAGTAAAGCTGGCAAACGCCGCTTTCTCTTGGAAAACCCACCAACAGGAACGAGTTGCATACTCCTCGACAGAAGCCGAGTACATTTCCTTATCTGATTGCAGCAGACAGTTGGTATGGTTACGTTCTCTATTGACTAAACTGGGTTATGATCTGAAACCAATCCCCCTTTGCGGCGATAATCAAGGATCCATATTTATGGCATCAAACCCAGTCACTGAAGTGCACTCTAAGCACATAGATATTAAGTGGCACAGGGTCCAAGATTTCATAAGGGAGAAGTTGATTGAGATCTTCTTTATAGAAGGATCAGAAAACCCTGCCAATATCTTTACAAAGAATCTCGGCCGAGTCAAATTTGAGAAATTCAGATCTAAACTAGGTCTTACTTTTTATAATAGTCCTCCTACTTCATAGTAGCCATTCTGCTATATGTTTCTCCTACCTACGTATATAAAACATGGGGGAGTGTTGAACATATGCTATATTAAGTAGAAGTTCACATGCACATAGTAGATAATTCGAACTCCACTTCGGAGTTCCAATAGAGACTCTTGCGTTCGTACCACGACCATCCTCTAAGCAGCAACCTACCAAGCACTATCCAGTGAGTACCAGCAACCCTTCCTCAATGGACATTGCTATGCCATACTCTCAACAACGCGGACATAGATGATATAATCCCCAATGTTGGTGAGGTAGAAAACATTGATGTGGCTCTCAACGACACTTGGACGCACTAGGATCGAGTAAATACCTAACCAAGGAAGAATATGAACGGCGTCACAATAAACAAGGTCAGGAGAAAGAGATGTAGACATTGTCAGCAGAAGCGAGCACACGCAACGTGGGCAAACTTTACAAGAGGCAACGCGATGTTTTCCTCTGGCCAAGACGGTAAGAAGAATGGCCTATACGTCTTTTCTCTTGATCCGTTCTTCGACCGCGTTGCCATGTCATAATTACTCAGTCACGGTGACTTGAGACCACTACGCCAGCCGAATGATCCAGCAGAATGTGATAGGACAAACATCAGGATATGTTTAGCTATCACCCGTTGGCGGGGTTTATTTACCGTCGCTGTGGTCGGTGGATACGGACGCATTGGATCGGCCGGAAGTTGCCGCGGCCCCATTGTTTATGAAAAACGTGGTATCGGGTAGCGCGCACTGTTATGTTCCGATAAACATGAAATCACCTCGACTAAGACTGAAAACGTCTGAATAGCGAGGAATTTTACATATGCGTGTGAAACGCTCAGATTGATGCGTGATACATCGTTGGGATTCCCAACGTCATACTCGTGCTTTGGCATGTGGTTGCGGCTAGTCATAGCAAGTCATGGTGTCTTTTTGCCTGCGGCGCTTTAAACGCTGTTCAGAGGAACTCGTGGGCTTAGGTCAATCTTTCAGAAAATCTCACCGATGTTCAATCAAGTGTATCTTGCACCATCAGGATCGGCAGTCTAGTCGACTCCCGTGATACTAGCCCAAATTGGGTTCACCGGCTCTGGTCGTCGCACAACGACGGATTCTCTGACACCTGCGCCCGCTTTGCTGTAAGGTATTGGTATCGCGGTCGGCCTCTGTCCAAGGGCGGTCAAGCGAGGTGCGAATACCGATGCCACAGAGTTTGCAACTTCATTCAAATAATTCGTTCCCAATCATTACACTAAGAAAAAGCGATCGACAAGTGTGAGATCACAATAGCGTCAGGTGTGATATCGAGGGGTAAGTACCATCAAGGATGCGCTAGAAGTCTCTCCGGAGTCAATCCAAGCCAAATAGAATTTGATTCTCGGGGAATTTCGTAAGGATATTTCGCGGTGACCTTGTTAGCTGCACGAGGACGCACAAACCATGAACACGATATGACGAGCAATTCAACGATCTCCTTGATGAACACCCACTTGCCTAGATTAATGATTATCCGCATCCCAGATCGAATTTTCGCGCCATTTGGAGCGGATGCGACCATTCTTTCGCCAAAGGAGCAGCGTCGAATGATACGGGGAAATAAGCCGTTGCCATACACAAGCAGAGCAGCAGCAGCAGCAGCACCTTCATCATGTTGATCTCTGTTTGGTGACGGGCTATTTGTAGGTTGCCTATCACAGCTTGTCGAGTTCCTGATCCATTCCATTCTCTGCTATCGAACAACAAAAGACTTGCCGAGAAAGTTTTCGCTCCAGCCCGTCCCTGGCTTTTTTTTTGGGACAGGCGAGGTCATTATGTAGCGACTGCCTAAACTAGTGGTACAAATAGGGGCCCCCGGTCCGAAGGAAGATGTATTTCCGCAAACCCTATGTCGTATTGTAGTAGGGGGTGTGGGGCTCCGTGAGTGATGACTGTCGTAACGACCTGATCACGAGTCATGACCTAGGGCTATAGGTCCTACATCTACCACAGCAGAGCTCGGAACGATACGCTCTCCGTTGAATTCGGCTTTCATGCTCAAAAGAAAAATGCACTGTTAGCATCCCTAGACCACACTGACCAAATACAGGTTTCCGGACAACCTGTCTCGCAGCGACCCAACTGCCATATCAGATCAACCTTTGGAGTGAGACTAATCCGGAAACGCGAAGTTTCGTTCCGTCAGTGGATGTAGCGGAATCAAGAATCATGATTCGTAGGCTAAACGGCGTCACATCAGAAGTTAACCCGATTCAGGCTCACGGGGGGTTCGAAGCAACGTGGTGGTCGAGATAATGTGATTCTGCTATCACCACGTTAAATGACCAACCTTTTCTGGTGTATTCTCTATTTCGTGTGGACTAGGAGTCGTTAAGACCATGCAAGCAGGTTGCGGGCCCATTCCTTCTCGGCAAACATCATACCAAGCCCTTTTCTCACCTCATGCACGAATCTCAACCGCGGACTATTTGATCTGAGGTAACCCATTTCGATCACCACGAGACTGCCTTCTGCGAGACTAGTTGCTGGGGAATGTTTATGCTCACACAACGTCAACTGCGGCGGTCAGTCTTGGAGCGACTCATTGTCGACAGTTGCAATTGCAGCCCCACAGAAGCCCGCCTCTAATTGTGCTCCTTCCGATCCTATCCAATAGTTCTCGCCCTTTTCAGGTCTTGTATCGATTCTTCTACAGGCTACAAATCATTTTCGTTCTAGACGGAACGTTTTGCCACGCATCCGTCCGTACTCTCGGAACAGCCACTCTAGGATGACTATGCTTCCCAGTTGGTGCGACATCCTCACTTCTGGCCACGACCGTCGGCACAGGTATGTGTGATTGCACTAGACGCGGGGAACTGAGACCACATATCCAGGGGTTTGACACCTAACTGTGTCGTTTCATACCGATGGACGGGAGGACCAGCGTATAAGATGGGGAGAAATAAGAGTGGTTGCGCTGTGGGCATACTACTTCCGGGTGAAAATCGTTTCGAGTTCGTCACACTGTCGTAAGACTTGACCAATGAAGTGGGCCTTCGACTGCGGATGCATGCACTCTAATCCCGCGCTCCGAATCCCTGTGTTTCAAAGACGTTATAGCATGGCTTTTTTTATCCTGATGTTGACGAACGTGGCAGATCTGTGCGATTCTTACGAAGATCACCATATCGACGACGAGCACGTCTTCGCGTTCCATCAGAGCTCCTCAGCGATTTACCTGGCCTTCTCCGAGTCTGTAGATTATCGATCGATTTGGCCCCCACTCGCAGATACTTCAAAGTTGTGTCTGCTGAAATGGATGTCAAGTAAGTGCGGTGCGGATTCGCGGCGGGGTGTTTGAAATGACTCGGATCCTGAGCCGAACGTCTCGAACTAGTATCAGCCGAACCAATTTCCCTTCCGATTTTGCATTAGCCAGCATGACACCCGGGCGGCGGCGAGACTAACACGAGCCGTTGTCACCGGATCGTCTCGTCGATTCGTAAGCCGTAAATTCCGATGGCGGGGATTCTCAAATTTGACGGAGGGAGGCTATCCAAGCAGAGCCGAGCGTAAATAAAAAGGCTCGGCACTGATAGACAAAAGAGTCAAAGTCAAACCCAACTTGGCCCTCCCTCCTCTGTAATCATGGTCCTCAAAATCTACGGTTACACCCTTTCTACCTGCACCCGCCTTGTCGCCTTGATCTGCAAGGAGAAAGAGGTTCTTTACGAGTTCGTCCCCGTCGATCTCGCAAAGGCAGAACAAAAGAAACCAGAGTACCTCAAATCCCAGCCATTTGGTCAGGTCCCTTACATCGTGCGTCGTCTAACGCCGAGATCGGGACAGAAACTAACCGATGATCGCAACGCGACCCCAAGGACGACGATGGATTTATCCTCTACGAATCTCGCGCTATCGCGCGCTACTTGATCAAGAAACATACCGACAAGGGCACTGCTGGCCTTATCCCCACCGATCCGAAAGAGGAAGCCTTATTCGAGCAAGCAGCGTCGGTGGAAGTGTCCCACTTCAACAAGCACGTCAGTGCTCTGGCGGAAGAAGCGGTGTTCAAGAAGTATACATCCACAGTTACTCACACATGAACGCGATTTTCTGATCCGTGGTTCAAAGATTCCGAGGTGGTGAGCCAGACCCAGTCAAGGTCGACGCGTATATCAAGAAGGTCGAGGCAGTTCTCGATGTGTACGAGGTCATCCTCAGCAAGCAGAAATACCTGGCTGGCGATGTATGTCGATGAATGTGTATCGTTTGATCCGTCGGTCGCTCATGGGCTCACAGCACTTGACTCTTGCTGATTTACAGCACCTGCCTTATGGAAGCGTACTCTTTTTCGCGCAGCTCGGCCATTTGGTCACGAGCAGGCCCAAATTGAACGGGTAAGGATTAACGGGCTCGTCATGCGGTTCGATGCTGAGATCCTGAATTGTCAAATCTAGGTGGTGGGAGGAAATCTCTAACAGGCCAACTTGGAAGGCTGTCAAGGACGGGGCTTAAGTTAGCAACTAGTTGTGGTGTAGGTTATCAGTTATGTACCAGTGTATCTTGAACAATAAGTCTTGCAATTGAGTCGATATGTATTGCCTGGATTAATCGAGAATGGAGCCCGAGCAACATAAGCGTAGTATTTCGATGTGCCTATCGTGAAGTCTTCGATATTGATCAACATGACGTTTGCTTCAAAGCGGAGTGGACCAGGAAATGGCCGAAACGCCAACTAGTATAGCGAGCAATCGCATGGCATCCGGAAATGCCATCAAAGCGAATCGCGAGGTAAATATGGATACTTTAGAGATGTAGCAGTACGGCCGTCTGTTCATCGGTATGAGACATGAACCTTCTTTAGCTATCGTGGGCGCGCGACAAAACGCATACACATGAATTTGTTCGCCCAGGCTGTTCTGGGCTTAAACTTGAGTAACGGCGATCATGTATTGCGCTCAGTACCGGTAAGGTCAGTGAAGAGCTCACAGAGAAGAACAGAATAGGCCCTGGGTATGCCCCGTGTGCAATAACGGACAAAACTACCCATTTGTATTCTAGATCACAATAAAAGTGTGTGTCTGTTTCGTACCCAGTTTCGAAGAGGCCCATGTTTGGCAAAGATGCAGTGCTTACAATTGGGGAAAAGTCAGTTCGACGACTTGCAGGGCTGATTTGGGGTATAGACCATAAGAGGAAGGAAGGAGGGACACGTATGCGCGGGAGTCTGGGGAGGGTGATGGTCCATCCATATGGGAATCCGTATCATCCGACCGTGATGCTACCAAGTCTCGGAGAGGCCGAGGCTGCGGTGAATTACCCAGGGATTGTTTGATGGTAGCGGCTATTGCTTCTGCAATAGGTCTCACCTCTACTCCAGACCAGCACTGTTGAATGAATTCCAAATGCGAATCATGTAGAGTCTCGCACTTTGGTCGACGTGACTTTTGGCCTTTCAACATGCATGTGATCACTGCTGCGCCTCCTCGGACCTCTGACCACGGGCGCTCTCCAGATAACACCTAGAACACTATTAGGATGAACCCAACTAACATTGGTATTCAACCAAAAAAAACTTTCCTCCAAGGAGATGCAACCAAAGGAGTATACATCGCTCTTCGTGGTCTGATAAAGCGTCTCTTCTGTTCCTAATTGCTCTGGTGCAATCCAGCGCAAGGCTCCTGGACGTGCGGTAGATCTTTGGAGATGATCAAATGTATTCCCCATCAAGGAAGCGTATCCAAAGTCAGCCAAGCGCGCGGTGCAATTTTCGTCAACGAGAGCATTGTTCTTTTCCTATCAGATAAGGAAGGGGCCCATGATTCGATCCCGACGTACAGGGTTCAGGTCCCATGGACGACCGGAAATTGAAACCCATGCACTATTGCAGATTATTATTTTGTGTAATTGATGATGATGACAAGGGGACTCGCCCCCGTTAACTTGGCGGGGCAGAAAACGACGTTGTCACGAGGGTAGATATCGATAAAGATGGTCGATTCAGCCGAGGTGCCACATGGTGATACACCGGGTTCATGTGCACGTTTTTCCTCGTTCGTGGCGATATTGGCTGGGAAACCAAACGCGAGGAGACGAAATAATATTAAGTGTTGATGTGATCAGTTGCACGGGGAATAACTCGCGGTAAAACCAACACCCAAACTAATTTTACCAACTCGGTCACGAGATACCATCGCCCACCGACGACGACTGACTGGACCTCCTCCTCAGCTGTCGCTACGGCGACCTCCCCGACGTCCAAGCCTTCGTTGCCGCATTCTCACCCAACGCCCTCGACGACGTCCATGACGACAACGGCAACACCGTCCTCCACATGGCAGCCGGAAACGGTCACACCGGTGAGCATTCCCACTCCGCGAACAAGCGGACACGACGCCGATACTGGAAAGACGCTCCGTAGATATCCTCGCCTATCTCCTCCCGCTTGTTTCCCCTCGCCTGCTTGCCCAACAGAACCACGCCGGCTCGACGGCGCACTTAATGCGCATCTCGGTGCTGCACAAGCGCTTATTGGCGCTCCGCATGGCCCCGGTGCGGATATGATTGATATTAAGAATGGAGCGGGACGGTCGCCGCTTGGGGAGGCGGAGATGGCAGGATCGAAGAAGGGCGCGCGGTGGTTCGTCCAGGTAATGATGCTCGATAAGGAAAAGGGGGGCGAAAGGGTGCAGGTGCAAGATCTCTCTGAGGTCGGTGAGGATGGGGGAGCGGTGGATCCGCCCAAAGCGATCGAAGTTGAGACTCAAGACGCCGATGGGCAGTTAGCGAGGATGACGATCCATCCAGACCATCCAGGGTCATAATGTCTGTGAAGAGTTCCAGTCTCTACTCGCATTTCATGTCCTATCAGATCACTTATCCATTACCAAAAGATGCCTGAAAGGAAAAAAAAAGTCGCGAATAAACGTTTCATTTATTCGTTGGTAACCTGACAACACGATATCATCTGTATACAAATCAACACCATCTTCACAGGTAGCGAATCTTCAAAAAGGGCTATATGTTGCATATCAAATGGACGAGGTAAGCTGTAACCCAAATGGTGACTCGTCAACACTGGATATGAGAAGAAGGAGGTTATTGCGGATAGTCTCATACGGCCGCAGCGACGCATACCGGTCGCATGACAAAGAGGCAGTATAGAGTGTGAAGGAAGAGGCAAGACCCGACCAAACAGGGAATCTATATCGCAGATCCATCTGAGGTGCGTGTCGTATTCCGAGCAGAACACTTTGCGGGGAATGGACGACTGCGCCCGATTGCTTTATTGCTCCAATTGGAATGTGAGATCTTGAGACCTCACTTATCGCTCCCTGGCTCTACCCAGCCCCCCTGGAGCAATAGCATAGCTCGGACGCGATCCAGTGTAACATGCCCGATGATTGTACAACCAATCTTTGGAAACAACTGTGTACCTATCAAGGACAGTCAATCATGATGGTATCGAAAAGAACATCATTGATAATTGTTCCTTCGGATCATCATAGGTAGGTGGAAATTGAATGCCATGTGCTATTGTGCATATGTGGTAGGGAAGGATCCCTTGGCATATATATAATTCACATGCAAGGGAAAAAGCAAGCCTCTCCTCAAGTCTAATCCCCTCACCAGGTGAGTCGACAAAAGAACGAGGATGGCGGGTGAACATGACAACAAGAGGACAAACAGGTGGCGGAGTGGAGGAGGTGTTGCGACCAAGCCCGATACGGTATCTTCGACCACACGTTCGTCTTGTTGCTGCATCAGGAATTTTACAAGCATCTAATTTCACCTAATTTCGACTAATTGCATGTTTAGTGAATAGTCAACATTAGTTGAAATTAGCTGAATTAGATGCTTGTAAAATTCCTGTTGTGCAATGTTAATTAAAGACTGGTATTAAAGTCGCAGGTTCAGAATCTGGATTTGTCAGAAAACTTTTCCCTTGAGGTTTCAAGCGCCGTGACTCATCATGAACATGAGGTTCGCTCCAGTCGCCTCGTGGATATCGCGGTCTGTGCGCCCCAAACCTAAACGTTGTCAACTTACTCTAGAAAGGCTCATCTGTTTGAGACGACTACTGCTCTTACACACACTTGCCCGCCTGCAATTTCTTCCTGTCTGCTACTCCGTCCGCCCCATTGCCGATCAAACTTCATCTGAAAAACTTCCTGTGCAACTTTCTCGTATCCTCTCCACGGTTACAACGGCGGCGACGCCCAGCTTCCCTGCAAGGATCATTCAGGTCATATCAGAGTGTAGGACGCACGGCTCACCCTTCCACATCCTCGGTGTCTGGTACGCAACACACCTCAATGGTTGATCAATCCGGACAAGATGTAACGTCTACTCTGAAGTGATTGGCATGTTCTATGACACATGTCATATCTGATTGACATTTTTTGTGTTAGCTTTCCCCCACCCCTCGACCTCACTACCACTATCCCGAAAAACAATGATCAATATGTCGCCGGAGGAAGTTTCGGTGATGTTTATAGATGCTGGTGCACCGACGGTGGGCCAAGGGAGGTACTGACATTGCATGTTCCCTCATTCAACCAATTCAAAGCCGCATTAGGTTGCAGTCAAGGCACTCCGATTTACGGCCAGGATAGACGAGGATGGCAATGATGAGAAGCAGGCCAAGGTCACTCACCTCATTCACAACGAAATGTTTCTATTCTAATGGACCCGTAGATGCGACGTCGAGAGCTAGGAATTTGGAGGAGGCTCGATCATCCGAACGTCGTCCCATTCCTGGGTATCGCATATGGGTTTGGAATGCGTGGTACAATGTCGTTGGTTTCGTTGTGGATGCATAATGGATCACTTCACCGTTTCTTGGTAAAGTACAATGACCATCTGAGCGTGGGGCACCGACTCCAGTTTGTGCGTGCTCCCAACGTCAACCCCATCTATATCTTCTGATCACAGGTGATAGTTAACGGATATTGCGAATGGGCTGTGTTATCGTGAGCCCCTTGTCATCATCATCAACTACACAAAATAATAACCTGCAATAGTGCATGGGTTTCAATTTCCGATCGTCCATGGGGATCTGAACCCGGTACGTGGAGATCGAATTATGGACACCTTCCCTTTCTGATGAAAAAAGAATAATGTTCTTGTCGACAAAAATTGCACCGCGCGCTTGACCGACTTTGGATACGCTTCCTTGATGGGGAATATTCCCGAAGCATTCAGTTATCTCCGAAGATCTACCGTACGTCCAGGAGCCTTGCGCTGGATTGCACCAGAGCAATTAGAAATAGAAGAGACGTGTTATCAGACCACGAAGAGCGATGTATACTCCTTCGGTTGCATCTCCTTAGAGGAAAGTTTTTTTAATTGAATACCAATATTGGTTGGGTTCATTCTAACAGTGTTGTAGGTGTTGTCTGGAAAGCAACCGTGGTCGGAGGTCCGAAGAGACGCAGCAGTGGTCATACGCATGTCGAAAGGCGAAAAGCCAAGTCGACCAAAGTGCGAGACCCTACATGATTCGCATTGGGAATTCATTCAACAGTGCTGGTCGAGAGTAGAGGAGAGACCTGTTGCAGAGGCAATACTCACTACCATCAAACAATTCCTGAGTGATTCACCGCAGCCTCGGCCTCTCCGAGACTTGGTAACATCACGATCGAATGGACCATCACCTGCGAGGCAATTCACGCCTGTTGGATATCGGGTCTTCGCTGATGTGCGCAACGAAAATAGACCGCCCGCACCTCTGTCGGAGGAGCAGGGAGCCTCGTTGCTCGATCGTGGACACGATTTGGCCCAGCAGCCACAAGCATGGCCAACTCCCTCGACCCGATGGGAGCGGAAAAACAATCCCCTTCAGTCATCGACGGATACTGTACCATATTCCTCGAGTACTTTAAGGAGGACTGCGTCCGATTGGGTTGCGGCTGTCTCGCTCAGAGACATGACGCCGCAACTATGTCAATGGATCGAAGGCGACAGCATATGTACAGTATTCATCACGCTGGCCACACTCTCAGAACACCTCGCCACCCACGGGATCACTAAGTTGGGACACGCCGAACCTGTTACATGTAGATGGGGGCACTGTTGCCATCTCAAAGGAGGCAAATTGACCATGAAGAGGGAGAGCATTACTCGCCATATAAGAGAAAGGCACTTGGGCTTTGTGCGGCGTCACCAGATTCAGGTACAATCTCTTACCCGTTCCAATAAAATCATCGCCTCACATTTCCTCAGAACTTTGGTGTGCGCAATGTCTGAAAAATTTTGTTTACCTTATTTCCACAGAGAGCCGCCTGCTCTCAGCCAGATACGCGTAAAGATTGTGCAATGATTGCTTAGACATCTGGGATCTCCGACAGGTCGTTGTTTAGGATACTAGCGCTCCTACTTAAGAAAATACAGACCAGTGAATTGCACAAAAACTTTGAAGTTGCTGTATATGTACCGGCGTCATATACTATGAACCTACAGCTACCAATGCATCTTACCTCCACGGTGAATCCGCGAATACGTCACGAACCTTTTGATCCAACCCAGGGCCCACCAACTTGGCTCCGCAAAGTTGGACCACCAAGCGCTGAAACAGGAACTCGTATTGCTAGCCCAAACGGTGGTACGTGTCACACACACATCTTACGTTGTAGGTATCTAGTCCAGAGATCCTAGGATGCGGAATATGAGGCTCTCAGATTCCACGTCAGATGACCGAAGGCGGATCGGAACTTCCCGAGTCGTAGCGTCGCGAGAGTACCTTAGAAACGTGCATGTCTTGCGCGAATTACTCTCCTCAGAATGTGCATATGCCTCAGATCTCGCATTGATTCGAGACATATATACCCCGCTCGCTCTAGGCATATCACGGTGGTCTAAGCTAATCCCCTTGCATGGACAGGGCAGCCAACGCAATCGTCCCGAACTGTTTCCACAGTCTTGAATTCTTCCACGGTTTCTTCGCAGCTTGATTCCCCAATGACCCGGGATGATGTACGCGTCATATTGGGCAATATCGACGATCCGGCTACGTTCTTAGATCATCTTTTTGACGGCTTGGAGGTAGCCCGGGGTGAGGCCCTCAATGGGAAGAACAAGCTAGACAACGCAGAAGCAGTGGAAGTAGTACGTTTGGAAGGGGAGTTGCAGCGATATCGGGCGTTCCTAGATAAGCTGGCCAAGGACGTGAAGGGCTGGCGACTGAGCATGCGGCAAGCATTGGTTGCTTTGTGGCAATGGGGTATCACGTTTGGTGCTGTCCTTGGGCTCACCCCGTCCCAAGCTACACCCAACGTTTCCAAATCGATACACGAGCCAGATAGCGAATGGGCGTTCGGAGGCATACATATGATGCCTTTACCTTTCCATTAGCTAGCCTTCCAGGTCTGTACACCGACCTCGAACAAGAGTTAGAAAAAACTTTCATGCGACTGCTCCGCAACTTGAAAGGGCTGATGAAGGCCCCAACGAAGCTGCTCAGTGCAATGCATTCCTCTGAATGAACAGGCCCACTTTTCGCTGTCCAGGTCGCACCACCAATACTACCTTGAGCTGCGCTCCGCGTTATTGACCGAGCTGCCTGCTTTGTTACGGGGGATGGACAAAGCAACGGGATTGGTGGTGCGCATCATTCTTTTCCTCGCAGAGAAACAATACGCGTTCTACACTGCTGTCGGGGAACGATGGGCCGACTTGTGGGATGCACTTAGAGTGGATGAGGAGAGGCGCGGTGGGGCTGGAGAAACATTTCTGGCGGTGGGAGCGGTGGAACGAGGTCGAGGAGCAACTTTCTGTAATGGAAGTCACGCACAAGGACAAGTGGTGGGCGGACTGGGTGTGTCTTGGACCCAGCAGTCGCGCACTAATGGCGTGACCCGCCCCGTACAAGCTGCGCCATCGCAATCTTTTCTGGACCTTGTGACCTTGAGGGGTTACTCCCCCCCTTCGCTGTTGTCACCGGATCCTGAGGAACTGGATGGAATGTATATCGAAGGTGCGTGGCAACAATCGCGCCCGAAAAGCAAAGCTCACTGACACGTTCCGGTTTTCGCGTCTTCCTGGACGACCGTTTTCGGTTGAATCATTGGACTTGATCTCGTCGTCCCCTATCACCCGACAGGTACTACGCCAACCCGGTTGTCACCTATGCTTTCCGCCACACGCCTGCTGGAGCGCTCTGCCCATGTCCCCCGCCGGCTGGTCGTATCGCGGCCTACCGTTCTCCCATCTTAACTATGGCGATTCGTTTGATGTCTTGCGCAAATATGACATTCGTCAACATACGTCGATCCGCCACTGCACGTAGATGACAGCGAGGACTGTCTACTCCTCGTTTGTGCGAAAAGTAAAGGTGTTGGGTATAAGGCGGGCGACATTGGATGGGCGCTGTCGAGTTTCTTACTACCAGCGGGCTCAGTGACGAGTCGAATCGGTCACCGTTGTCATATGTAAGCATAAGCACTCCGAACCCAACAAACACAAAAGTTAACGCATCCTGGTCAACGTCAACTAACAGACACCCGAATTCCACGCTTATAACCCAAATGTCTTTCCCTGTCATGACGTATGATGCTTTCTAACCATAACCGTCATGCGACCTCGCCATCGACACACAAAGCGTTTGTTGTGTTTGGTATTGGCCATTCCGTGCCAAGTGACGGACGTGTTCGGATGGCACATGTGTGACTGGAATAGGGCAAAAATACGCTTGGATGGATGGAACAAAAAACTACTCAGAAACGGGGAAGACTTGCAGAACCATGAGGTAGTTCCTCCAATGGGTAGCCACCGTACCAATACTGAGCGAAATTGAGGCTGCCTGGTCAAAATTGATATTCGATGGAGTCTATGAATACTGTGTGTATGGAACATGAACGCGAAAAAGCGTCTACCATGCCCCGAACGCAATGGCAGCGGATACGAGGACATAGTCCTGGAAGGTCCCATAATTACTTTGTCTTGGTGAAATTTAGAGACGCACTGGATCAGACGTGCACTCTGTCGCCTTTCTTGAATCGCGTCACATCCTCCCCCACAGCTACAACCTCGCCAGCATCATTTACACCCCAAATTAGCTGGACAATTGGACACAACGCGACCGCAAGTTTGGAACATCCGGTATAAAGGATTTAACGGCACAGAAATCACTTAGATGAAGATGTCTCTGATTTGCTTTTGAGCACAAAAGTATCAATATTTCCTTTGATCCACAGGGCGCGAGAGAACGACACGATGAAGTGGGCTAGTGGCAAACGAAAGAGGCTAGAAGGGCGATATATAGGTGCACCTAACAATCACCTTTGTCAGCGTACAAGCACAACGTCGACTAAATCTGGGTATTGTCACCAAGTACAAGTGGCACCAGGAAATGATGCATTATGAATCAGGATGGGACATAATGACTAAAGGTGGTCGCGTAGCATCGATAAGACCTACTCGCAAAAATTTTGCACAGTCACTGAAGGTGGTCATCACAGTTGGGCGTCCGGGATGATGGAGACGCGAGCGCAAAGCCAAGTATAATTCTGGTTCTTCATGTTGCGCGCGGGTGGCAACTTTTTCTTCTGCTCGAGCTTGTTTACATATATTTGTACGTTGTCATCACTCGTGGCTGACTTTATCGGTGCGTTCGGACGTCTGGACACCCGCTATAGCGCACCACCCTTCAAAAAGGCAATAACTGGAATCCGTTTTCAGTCCTAAATCCAGGACCTTCGATGGGTAAGATAGCTGACAGTGGTCATCGTTATCAACAGGTGGCTCTTTCGCTCGACCAGTTACAGAGCTCGGCCGACTAATGGTAACGGCTCCTAATGGAGTTGAAATATCCGACCGTAAAGCTGGGCGACCGTTCGTTTTATGACCCAGGTCTCATTCATGACTATGGGGTCAGTTCAGACGCCTTTGTTCAGCCTTGACCATTCAAGTTCACTGTTGCTTCGTTCCGCAATTCCTCTCCGAAGTTCAACAGGCCTGGCGGGTCTCTGAGGTCATGTAAATATTTCTGGGATCCGCGCGCCTCGATTCAGTAGCCATGGAAATAGTCACGTGCCACAAGTACATTGCTGCCATAGGAGCTTTCTCGACGATCTATAGAAATACAGCCTGCAGGTCTACCCTCAAAACGAGATCCGACACCACCATGAGATCTTTTCAGTACCCACGCTATCATATCCCGCCCAACCCGGCTCCAGTTGCACGCAACATGACCATCGATTCCTGGTGTCAATTGCACCTCGAGTCTACCAGTACCAGATTCGTTAGGAAGATCGAGATGTGCACCGCGGCAGTGGGAAGGGAATGTCTCTCTGTGGCACCGACTGACAAAACCCACGTTCACGCATTGGTTCGCGTATTCCTGGAGCCCATCCACAGCGATTCCAATTCATCTATGGACGTTCTTCTCATCGAACGCGTGCTCTTTACTGGGGCGACGTACCATTCCGTGGCGCCTATCAGAGGAGCCTTACTAGGTTGTGGCAACCATCCCCGCCCCAAAGCCCAAGATCGCATCTGTATCATCCCATATGGCTCTTTCATCAAGTTTAAAGATGATTTCGAGGTCGAGCGTACCCTGGTGTTCGGTAACCGTGCAGCCACCTGTCTTTCCCTTTCTGAGTTGGTGGAAATTCTCCGTTTTGCCAGTCGAGCGACCAAGTCGACGTGTGATAGCAATGACTGTAAGTATCAGTCACGCTTGTTTGCAGCTGGGTGTATGGCCACGTTCAGTGAGGCTGCCACCTTCCGTGTGGGCTTGAAAAGCAGTTGCGCTGGCGGGTGCGAACGTCAAGGTTGAGCTCGATCCAGTGGGTGAGCGCCCAGATTGCCACGAGCTGACACTGATCATTTGTCTGCAGTACCATGATATTTTACCATTTACTATGTATATACAATCGAACTTATGTCGTCTTCAAGTTGCCATGAGTATGTGAACACCTCAGTACATTAGGCAACATAGTGGATCACCGACTCCCGCAACTCGCTCTTCTAAATGATCCTCACCATGTTCATCGGACTTGCCCTGCATGGATCGGATTTGAGCGTGTCGTGAACCATCACGGGATCGAGGTGTACTATAACATCCGCAGTGTATCACTTGCGACAATCGAGTAACTAAAAATGACACCATTCCATCGATGGCTGGCTGTCCGTATTGATCTGTTGATTGTGTGGGTTGACTCTGAATGTACGTCTAAGCATCGGTGGGTTGTATGAATGGACACGTGGGTGGGTGGGGATCAGATGGCCATGGCAGCTGGTAAGTAAACGGTGTGATGGTGAGCTCATAGATGCGATCCGGTCCTGTAGATATGTCTGTGTGTGTTGAGAAAGGGTGCAGAGCCGCGAACGAATAATGTATCGCAGTTTGTCAATCTTTCTCTGAACGTGATGAGTTCAAAAATATTGCACGCACTTGCATGATGGTGGCCTCAGGCTTAGTTAGGATGGTAAATGGTGAGCCCCTCAGCCCATCAGAGAACTTGACTGCCCCGACACACGCATTGAATTCGTCAGGGTGTCTGTTGTAGCCCCAGACAGCGTTCATGCTGAGTAGCCACCGGCAGGTAGAAGGTACGCTTCACCAGCAGCCATCCAGTGGGAAAGCGACACGAATAACCTACCGTGACATGTCTGCACGGTTTTGCCAAATTTGACATGTAGCGAATGACCGAGGCCACCATTGACTCGTAGAGGGTAGAGCTAGTCTCGAGCATAGTGATAGGTGTCCCATGTTGATTTTCCGTTTACGAAACGCGAGAATAAGACCGGACTGACGGGCACAATGGGCACGGCGTGGAAGGGAAGGAGTAGAGTCGAAGGACGATGCATAGGACGAGGGCTGCAGAGCGAAACATGATCCCCATTCCTGTCAAGGATAAGGATGTTGTCAGGAGCCTGGGAAAATCAGGAGAGAGCGATATCGTGCACTCTTCCTCTGTACAGCCAACTTGTACATACCAGCCCCGTCCCACCAACACAGAACTTTGCTCTGAACAGCCACAGCCATTGAGTAGCGGAAAATAAATGGTCGGTCATTCAAGTGGAGGTCAATTCTAACACTTCCGAATCTAGTCTTTCTTGATTGCAGCAGCTCAATCATCATCCCACACAGGTTTGTCTCCACCCCATCAATATGGCTTCAAGCTCTGAACAGCAACCGTGAGCAGCAAGACCACGTGCAGCTACAACAAGTACGGATGCTAGAAGACTATCTCTCCTGTATCGTGAGCTTAAGTACTCGTCAACATTGATGGCAATAGGCCCCGCATGCATTTAAGCTATACGTACCTCAACGTTACTCATTCACAACTCCTTCCTCGTCATGCAGGCTTTCATCTCAATGTTCTTCATGGACATCACCCAATTCTTAGTCGGTTTTACCCTCTATAACACGATGCGCATGCCCCATGATTTTACTGATGTCAAGTCTGCTCTCGACGAACGCACAGATTGGTCCATTGAACTGGTCAGTCCTCCTCTCACTTCCGTGTTGACATACTCTATCTCGTCACTGCGGGATCACAATATAGCTTCATGGTTGCCTCACGTACCTCACGTAGGTCGCAGTCGTTCGTCCTTCATTCCGGCTGAAACTTCCTTACCATTTACTTCATCAACGGCAACTCGTTCTTCGTACTCTCCACATTCACATTCTTGATTCTGGCCGGGGGTATACACGTCCATTACAGTCGACTCTCGCCAGAAGCGCTTCAGGTGTAATTCAATTACTGTTGATTCGGATCACCATAATTCTGATGAGAGATAGAAATGTGCTAAAGACATGGGCTATGCGACATTCGCCCTTGTCTTGGCTGCACTTGATGTCTGTGCCGTCATCGTCCGTGTTTCAGGGCTTTTTGTACTGTCGGGAACCCTGTACTTGTGACAGGTCTCGTCCTTGTTGGCATGTCGCCCTCTACCATCCTCCCACTGCTCGCCTTCGTCATGGAACTGGTCAAGCGGAGGAGATGGGCGAAAACCCTTTGACGTATCTGGATACGCGCTGGTTTTGTCAACTGGATCGTCAACTGGATGTATAGACTACCTGTTATCCGATATTCATAACCGTTCTGCTCAGCTTTCGATAAATTTTGTGAGAACCGAACAAAGTGCGATGTTTGGTGAGCGTTAACCGTGCCCAATTTGTTATAAGCTGTGAAGCTCGTGACCTGTGTCGTTGTTACCTCTTCTCGCATTTGCACCACAGAGCTACAACGACAAGCCTATTCGCCCTCCATTCACTGTGATGTCAAGTGTGGCTCTACATGAGTCTGAAGATAATGGTCCTCGGCCACATCTGACGATCTGGTTACATGACCACCCGGGGGTTGATGATGTTGCCTATCTTCCTAGTGGGCGAGAACTTATCGTGGTCAGACGCCCATTCTGGGTCTGCGACAATCTGGAATGTTGAAGAAGAGACGAAACGGATGACGATTTTCCTGCATGATGGTATGAGTTCACATACCTGTGCTTTCTCCCAGGATGGCAAGATCATCAGTTCGTCGGAGGGTATGGGGGGCGTCGGAGTGCTGAATGTCGAATCGGGAAAAACCATCAAGGAATGGGAAGGTGTCGGGGAAACATCTGTAGTTGCCATCTCTCGAGATGGTCGACTCGTCGCATTCGGCGAGACGGCGGCGTTCATTCACTCCACAGAAGGATGGCAAGTCAAGCAAGTCATCGAGGCTGTCAATTGGATTTGGAACATGGCCTTCTCTCCAGACGGTAACAAACTCGCAATCGCTCGTGAATGCGGCATCCATATCTATGACGTCAACGAAGGAACACACCTCATTGGTCCATTTGGTCCATTGGCTTATGATATACCGATAAGGGGTCTCCTATGGTCACGTGATGGGAGGTATCTGTTTAGTTGTTCCTGTAGTGGCTGTTCTTGTGGTGGCTGTTCCTGTGTTGCTGGTGCTGGTGGCTCTTCCGTCCCTCGTAAAACAATTTTCTGTTGGGATTCAGCTACAGGCAAACCAATCGGAGATCCTTGGACAGGCCACACTGATGACATAACCTTGCTTTCCCTGTCACCAGATGGATCAATCCTAGCCAGCGCTTCAGAGGATAGAACTATTCGCTTCTGGGATGTGACTACTGGTGAACCAGTCGGACAACCTCTGCAACATTCCGGAGAAGTATTCGGACTTTGTTTCTCCCCCTCTGGAGAATTCGTGGCATCCACAACGTCTGGTAAACTGTGGTTCTGGCGAGCACCTGGGCTGGACACTGTCAGGAATCATGCAAGTCTATTCACTGTCCTGCGGAGTTACGCTCACCTTACACAGACATGTCCTGATACTGTGGACACAAGCAACTCGCACGACACGTATGCTCTCCCGCCTCCATACTCCATGCGACTCTCTAGTGCTGAACAAGCCTCGGGTTCGCATGCGCCGTGTCAAAATCACGATGAAAGGAATCCCATCGAAACTATATCAGATCAAATGGACATCCGTTCTATCCTTGCGGACACCTCTCTTGGATTGGAAGAACGCCAGCGGATGTTCGAATGTCATTTGAATGTACTGGTACTTGTATTCGTCGGTTACCCGTTTACTGCCATTCATTCATTCATTCATGGCAGATTAATCTCGCAACTTCAAGCGGTCTTCGTATTCCATCTCAAGTCATTCCTTCTGACGCGCGTGTCATACGACCGAGCGAGTTGGGATCAGGGGGTGAACTTGATATGGGTCAATCGTGAGTCAAATTCTGTTATTGAAAACAAATTTGGGTTTATACATCCGTCATTTTTATTGTTGAACTTGAACTCACAAGTGATACCACAGGCGTACGATGGCGACTGGATCTTCCATGTCAATATTTCATTATACGTCAAAAGGTGACCCGCGAAGGATCCGCAAGATCGATAAGATCAAACAAAAGCTTGTCGACATGCTTCGTGAGTGGCCTTCTCACATGAAACACACGTAGAGTTGACAGAGCAGCATACATACAGGTGAAACTGGGTTTAGACTCCCGAGAGATCGTCTACCGTGGTCCACCCTCGAAAAGGACCTCGAGAAGAATGGGTACATGATCGTCGGATGGCCGCAAGGGGTTGTTCGTGATAGGGACAAAGGTATATCTGGTCTCGGTGTGGAGGACGCGGACAAGCTTTATGGCGCACTGTTTCGTAATGAAGATCGTCTTCAGTTTGTGCGATCCAGGGAAGGTGAGTTTTATAGTATGCCCACGCTTGGCAAACCTTACTGGAAATACCATTAGTACGAATGGGTCAAGAGGATGTATTAGTTGGTGCATCTTTGTCCGAGCGACTCCGCGAACGCGAACTGCCATATATGCCAACAGCAGGCAAGCTGCCGAGGTTTAGAGTGCTGACTACAGAAACATATCCAAATAAGAGGCGACGCACGTAGACGGCGAGACCCAATGAGTATTGTTCTTGAAGTTTGCTTTGTGTGCTATGATGTTTGCTATGTACTCGATAACTGGTCGAATTTCAATCGCTCTTCCTTGAATCTGAGATTGATTATTATCAGGAAAACGAATGGATACCTGAGCTAACGTCTGAGCTAATGTTGCTTGTCTGTCCACTCACCGGGTTGACTTGACTGCATCCTCACGAAATGGCCAGGACATAATTGAGATTATCGCATGTGACATCCCCCACTGGTCTTCGGTCCTCCGAACTTACCATTGTGCCCTTATTTCGCAGACGTAATTCTCGTGGTCATGCTTGGTTCCCAGAAATCCCACACGATCGCGACTCCCTCGACCCGCGCACGACGACCGCAACTTGTCTGCAACGACTGTTTTTGGGAAACCGTCATCATGTGTAAGGTTCGATCGAGTTCCCACGCACGTTGTCCAAAAAACCCGGTCATAGGCTGATGAAAACGCTTATTAAGGATATCGTTTGTGAACCCAGCGTCCTTAGTTACCAGCGATGTGGTAGAGACGTGCCCAAACCATTGTCATGGGCGTAACACAATCGTGGGCACAAACCGGCAACTGTTGTTGCAGTACTTGATGGCCCATTTGTATGCAAGGTTAGCACAGAGGAGAGTGTCGCCGTACGTAGATATGCGCTGGTCGTGAGCATCTGTACTCGGTGCCCGTCACTGATGGAAACGTTAAGTTGAACAAAAGAAAGGTGCATTACATTCCAATGACAGCGGAAATGCGCAAAAGAAAGTAAGGGTAGGTTGGGGAATGGCGTGCAACGTGTCAAATATCACAGAGCTGTCAAATGAGTTGCAAGCGTTCTCAGAGGGGACAACGGAGCCTAGCGGACGGCGGACGGTGGATTATGTATGTCATGTAGTCACTCACCAGACAAAAAAGTTTCGAACGCTTACCGAAACACACTAGGCCGGTCGACTAGGATCGCAAGTGCGAGGCTCAAGAGAAGTCTAACGGTAGAAAAGAATAAATAAAGCACGTACCACGTTGCGAGGACGCTTGGTGATGTCGAAGGACGAGGAACGCGACAAGGAACCTCGCGAGTTGAGAAGCACTGTAATGGTCGACGGTGGCCGTGCCAGTGGGCAGATCTCTCGCCGCACGTCTGCGGACCGATCGCACAGAGTCTCGTGTCTGACGAGAAATCCGAAAAACAGTGCGGCATGTGTCAGAGAACAACAGCACGAGACGTGAAAACACCAAGACCACTACGACGGGCGTCGCTCACGGATCTGCATGGTCCAGATGACAATCCCTTGTCGGACATCATTCGGCTGAGTATCGCTCCCGCCAGGGATACCAGCGAACACGCACGTATTGGCCAAACTCAGACGAATCTTGGCCTGGTTGGCGAATGGAGAGCAAGATGTATCAGGAGACGACGCGTTTGAGCAACAGTATATCCTCACTTTTTCTTGATACAGGGCAGGTACTTGTGGAACCCTTTCGCTGCCATCCAATCCATTGCCATCCCATACCAAACTCGCTAGGCCATCTGCGCGAACGGCGCACCTAGAAGGCTTGGAAACATGTGCATGGGCTCCGCACGTGTCTCTCTTGGAGAAACGTCCCCCCCAATACCCCATCCCCTGTCACATTCACCCGAATCGCCTCGCCTAGGTCAATGGTCAACAAAGACGCGTCCTTGTTCAACCGAACGCCACGTCCTCGCCGCGTTCATACTCGCCCATTGTTCACGAAGTCGTCACTCAACACTGGGTAAACTATTTGTGCTTGTTCATTCGTTACGTACCAACAACAGCGCACCAAGGTATCCACGAGCACTTGAGCATCGCACCCTCTGGTATGGAGCGTAGTTGGAAAGACTGCCCGAAGGGCACAGCGTGAGAGAAAGGCATCAGTCCTGTCTGCTGCATCTGTCAGTCGTCCCTCTCTGAGGATTAGGACCGTGTTAGAATGGGTTTCCACATAGTATGTGCAGGGACAGATAAGGGAGCGGGATAGGCAGTGGTTTCGAGCCGGCGAAAGCTCTCATCAGGGGGCACCGCTACCCCTACCGCTGCTCTTCCAGAACCGGTTAGGGCAACTACCCATTAAGCTAGGAATCAGGAGTGGGAGACAAGTGCGAGCAGGGACCATCAGGAATTTTACAAGGATCTAATTCAGCTAATTTCGACTGATTTTGGCTAAATTTCAACTAATTTCGCTCAGTTTGGCTAGCCTTCAGCTAATTTCAACTAATTGCATGAAATTAGTCAAAATTAGTCAAAATTAGCAAAATAGATCCTTGTAAAATTCCTGATGACTGCTGAGAGAGTGCTGCTGCAACCTGACACTGGATGGGTGTCATAGGTTGGGAGAAGGCGGGTGGGAAGGGCGAGCCCTTTCGGGGGTATCCATACAGTGTCGTGCGAGTACGAACCACACGATGATGATCTTCATAAGAATCGCACAAGTCCACCACGTTCGTCAACGTGAGGATAAAAAGGGTCGTCCCATGACACCCTCCGCTATGTTGACCCGATCACACTCGTCTTTGAAATGCAGGGACTTGGAGCGCGGGATTAGAGTGCACGCATCTGCAGTCGGGGGCCTACTTCATCGATCCAAGTCTTATGACGGTGTGACGGACTCGGAGCGATATTCACCCGGATCTATGGAAGTAGTGCGCCCACAGCGCAACCGCTCTTATTTCTCCCCATCTTACACGCTGGTCCTCCCGTCCATCGGTATGAGACGATACAATTTGGTGTGAAAGCCCTACGGTGGTACAGGATGCCGGTGTTGGCATCCGCACGCCAATCCGGGTGGTGATCCCATTGGCCATCAGTTTGGCGGCGTTGGCACTTGGTATCAGGGTCAGCAACTTAACCTTCTGTGGGAGATCGATGAATACATGAGACGGTGGCAATATCAATGAAACCAACTGACTAAAGCATGCCAGAGCACCAACGATCGGGTATAGCGTAACCTGTAGGAGATACTCCTGGAAAAATGCTCGAACATAAAGTTGACACAAGTAATTCGAAACACCCGCTTTTGCTGCGAAGCGAGTAGCGCGAAGCATTTGACGTTGTTATCCCACACATCTCGGGACAAGGAGCGACCTGCCAAGAATCGGCCCAAGGGGCAGGTTTTAAAGCTCCCCTTTGTCAAGATTCAGTATCACAGCAAACACTGCATACCACCGCCTTCCAGCCAATGTCGTAGCATAACTATTTGTATATGCGAACTTCTGCACGTAGCCGGCCAACAAGAACCAATCGATATATTTGAGAAACCCGCTTTAACGGATGGTCCGATTGTTAAGTGGCAGGATAAGGCAGCCGCACGTTCTTCGGGAAATTCCGATCCGCCTTCACCTCCGACTGATATGCCTCCAAGTGGTCATCCTGGAATCTGGAATCCGAGAGCATCATACTTTGTATCTTAGGATCTCTGAATTAGATAACCACGGCGTAAGATGTGTGTGGAACACGTGCCACCGTTTGGGGTTAGACAGACAGGCTCTACCAACGCGAGTTCCTGTTTCAGCACTGGATGATTGGTGGGATCCAACTGAGTCCGTGACCTATTCGCCGTGACCTATTCGCGGATTCAGCGCGGAGGTAGGATGCATTAGTAATCGTGATTCATAACATATAACGAGCACAGTCACAGTACACTAACTTATGCGAGGACAACAATCCGCACAGATGAAAAACCCCACCTGTCCTTCTTTCTTGCACTCATACCCTCCATCCTACAAACGACCACCGTACCTTAATATACCATACAAACGAAAGCATGTAGTCAACAGCCACTGTCCACCAAAGAGCCACGACTCTGGGGACGCTGAACAATGGATCTAGAAAAGACATGTAACAATGCATAGACAACAACTTCAATTACTTCCGGTTAAATAGGAGTAGGGCCAATGATTGATTAGGGCTACTGATTTCCAGTATCCTGTTATGTAAATATAATGTATCTCTTTCAATCATTGTGACCTGTTGCGCCAGAGAACACTGCGAAATTGCGCACACAAACTCCAAAGTGACCCGGGTTATCTGAAGAAACGTAAGGCGAGGATTTTATTGGAACGGGTGAGAGATTGTACCTGAATCTCGTCGTGGTGCGCCCAAGGCCTAGATGCTTTTCCCTTACATGGCGAGCAATGCTCTCCCTCTTCATAGTCAATTTGCCTCTTCTGAGACGGCAACCAAGCCACCCACATGTAACGAATTCGGCATGTCCCAAGTCAGTGATCCCGTGGGTGACAAGGTGCTCTGAGAGTGTGGCCGGCGTGATGGGTACCTTACATATGGCGACGCCTTCGGTCCATTGACATGGTTGCGGCGTCACGTCTCTAGGCGAGACGGCCGCAACCTGATCGGACGAAGAAGCCCTCCTCGAAGGATAGGGAGCACTCACAGAGTGGCGCCTCCGCGAGTGTTGGCGGCCACGAACTCTTGTCGCGGGGAGAAGAGGGTCGGGTTCCTGCATTGTTGTAGGCATAGAGGGAAAGTTATGTATCTCTCCGGTGGGAGCAGGATGAGCTTGTCGATGGGGGGTCATAGGAGAGGCGAATGACGACGGTTCTTCATAGATGATTGGGAGGCCACCGTGTTCCGACTGATGAAAGATGCTCGCCGGAGGGGTGTAATTGGGGACGAAGGTTCTAGGAGAAGTAAAATCCATGGTCTATAGAGGTGAAATGGAAATAAGTAAATGGCGTGGACGCTCAAGGCGTTTACTCACCGAAGACGACAGTTCATGAGGATAATCGTACGTCCATGAATCAGAATCAGGAAGTACAGGCGGTTGGTGTGCATTATATGGAATGTTTGTTGTCACCTCAGTATCCTGATGGTGGGAAGGTGACGTAAAGTAGGATTCATTAGGTTGGGGAAACTGAGGATGAAAACCGGTAAGGGTGTAATTGGTGAAGTCGGATGTAGGCTGCACTTCTTCGGATGTTGGGTTGACAGGGGAATAGGGATGAAGGGATGATCTTGGATTATCCTCTAACAGAAGTCTGCTAACAATGTGTAAACAGAAAAGCGAACAGGCGTTCGTCCTCGTATACTTACTTCATAAAATCATCGGAAAAGGCCTCTAGTAGCGGTACCAGGTCATAAGAATAGCGCTCGAGATCGTCCTCGGAACCAGGAGCCCTAGAATATATTAGACTTTGCACACGCTTAAACCGATCAAAAACACATACTCCTCTTGCACAGAGCTTCCAGCAGATGGATGAAAGCCACTCATGGCAAACAGGATCCTCTGTTGGAAAGAGAGGCGGAAAGCCTAGGAAGGGGGAGTCAGCGATTTATACGATTTGAGACGACTGCCGTCCCAATGGCCGCGTTCCGACGACCAATGCCAAGTGGCATCGCGCCAACCAGGATTTGGAGCGCGGGGGGCCTCTACCATGCGGCAGCCCAATCTGATCAGTCGCTAGGTTCATTTCAACGTTTGTAAAAAGTTGACCGTTGGTATTGTTTGTGCACCGCGCGGAAATCGACTTCGTCGTATCCAACAGATGGAACACGAGGAGGATCTGAAGATGGGATGCGTTCCAATGAGAAGTGTAGTGGAGTGGCCACCAAGAGCGACATGGGAAAGAAGAAAATTTGCAGGCACAAGGACAGGCGCCCGGGTTTTCCTCCGGACAGACTCGTTCCACATGAGAACGACGGGAAGGCCCTTATATCATTTTTGAAATCCAGTGGATACAGCCTGTTCCTGTGATAGCAATGCCAGAATGTAGTGGGAGTTGGCCACATATCTATGGACCACAGGGTAGCCCTGTACGTCATCTTGTGCAAATATTCCCGGCCTGGTACTGCACTGGATTTCAGTATTTGGCGTGCCCCCCGACTACCGGGCCCGGCTCAAAATCATATTTGTCTACAATGTTGTGTCAGCTCTAACACTCTCGGACCCTATTGAGACTTAATCACCGTCATTGCACCAGTCACGCTGTTGGTCGCGCAAGAGCCGACGTTCGTCCCCCAAGAGAAAAGAGCACCTAACAGCATGAGCCTAGTGATACACCACGGCGATTACTAGTACGTATCCGAATCTATATCTTGGCGGAAATGACCACCGCTTGTGTACAGTGGTGTTGAAGGTACTCGAGATCTTGCTTTTTGTCACACCCGTGATCCTTTCCGAGCGTTAGATGATAATCCATCTGGTCCAGAGAATCATTACTAATTTTGCCAACTGGTGTTCCGGTCCGTCGCCAGCAACGTGTTGACAAGAATTCCTCGGCGTTTGTACTACTGCTGAGACCGCACACCAGGCTACTATAGCTGATCACAACGCTAGACATCGATGGATATCTGGATCCCCAGATGGTCCCTTCCGTCCAGTGATTCCCTAGTATCAGCCGGTCTCTGGTGACGAAAGTGATGCATATGGATATGCGGAGATGTTTTAAACTCGCTCGTTATGTAGACCTACTTACCGTGATTCTCACCGCTATAATTTCCGACGTACTGGCGATGGCCTGATGGGACGGAGCCTGCGGGGTGGCAACGGTTGGCACTTTATATACACAGGCCGGTGGATACCACATATAAAGGAGAGGTAATACTCTCCCACATGCGGTAGCTACTACGGCCATGTCGTATCTCATTTATCTTGACAAGCAATTATGAATCTGGGGGCACGTCCCGGTCAAGAGAGTTCAGAAGATAGCCATTCCGTTCGATGAACTACGAAAGCACCTTTTCAGAGCTTAATGACTCAGTTATCGAGCCCCACGTCACTCGCTCCATTGTACAAGTAAAACGCAGACCATCACGCCACACGGAATCTTATCCAGAAAGAGGGCTACAAGCTACAGAATATGATTTCGAGGAGCCGAACAAAACTGTCCGGGCTCGACAATTAACACCTTGGCCCGAAGAGAAGTGTTGGTCTGAATGAATGCAACCTCAGTGCCATCCCTGGTCCACTAATAAGTGGATCCAGGTTAGATTTCGACAAAGTTTTCTAATCCACTTGAAGTAACGCGGACATAGATGATATTATCCCCAATATTGGTGAGGTAGATAGTCCACGTCTGTGTCGCTCGCCACAAACATTGATGCGACCCTCAACGATACTTTGACGAACGAGGATCGAGTAAATACTCGACCAAGGAAAAATATGAACGGCGTCACATTGAGCAAGGCCAGGGGCTAGAGATGTAGACATCGTCAGCAGAAGCGAGCACATTCAGGGTGGCCAAAGCTTACAAGAAGCAATGCGATTAGGAAGATGGTCTGTCTATCTGTCTCCCCTTGATCCGTTCTTCGACCGCATTGCTATGACATATCCAGAATGCTAGCTCACGGTGACTTGAGACCGCTACACCGGAATGATTCAGCAGAAGGTGATAAACATCAGCATTTGTTTAGCCATCACCCATCACCTGTTGGCAGGGTTGCCGCGGTCCCATCACTTATGGAGAAAAACGTGGTGTTGGCCTGTAGTAACACATCACATCACATACCTCGACCAACACCGAAACAGATTTGAATAGGGAGGGCTTTTGCACATGCGTGTGAAACACCCAGATTGACGCGTGACAGATCGCGCTGGGATTTCCAACATCACTCTCGTCTTACCTTGGTCTCATGTTGATCTCTAGTGGGCAGAATTTGTTGTAGGTTGCCTTTTGTCGCAATCACAGCTTGTCGAGTTCCTTACCCGTTCCATTCTCTGCTATCGAACAACAAAAGACTTGCCGAGAAAGTCTTCGCCCCAACCCGACCCTAGCTTTTTTTTGGACAAGCGAGGTCATTATGTAGCGACTGCCCAAACTAGTCGCACAAATAGGGGCCCCCGGTCCACACCCTACGTCGTATAGTAGGGAGTGTGGGGCTCAGTGAGTGATGACTGTCGTAACGACCTGATTAAGAGCCACGGCTAGGGCTATAGGTTCTACGTCTAACACGGCAGAGCCCGGATTGTTACGCTCTCCGTTGAATTCGACACTCATGCTCTAAAAAGACACAAACATGCGCTACTGGTGCGCTGGATATTCATGTTAGTTTCCTCTAGACTACACTGATCAAATACGGGTTTCCGGACAACTTGTCTCGCGGCGACCGAACTGCTATATCGGCCTTTGGAGTAAGACTAATCCGGGAAAGCGAAACTTGCCGTTCCAACAGTGAATGCAGCGAAGTCAAGAATCATGATTCGTAGGCCAAAGGGCGTCACGTCAGAAGTTAGATTTGGGTCCGCAGAGGATTCGAAGCAACGTGGTGGTTTCTCGAGATAATGCGATTATGCTATCACCACGTTAAATGACCAGCACTTTCAGGTGTATTCTCTATTGGGTGTGGACTGTCTCACCCCTTCATATACGGAGTACTAGAAGGCTCGGATCAAGGTCACACAGACATTTTTTTCCAAAGCCATTGCTGCTCGATTTAATGGCCACACAAGGACAGTCACGCGGACCAAGTATAGTGTTGCCATAGGGGCTTCTCGACGGCCTAACCTATCTAACCGCGCGTCTTTCACCCCCGCACCATCCAAATCTGCTCCCGAAACGAGGTATGATTTTGCCATGAATTTTTTTCAGTACTCACGCCGTTGTCGTGCAACTTGCCCCAGTCGCATGCAGTACGACCATTGGTTCCCGGTGTTAATTGCACCACCAGTCCACCCAATTCGTCAGAAAGATCAAGATGTACACAGTTGTGGTGACGGTGAATAATAACCCACACCTGTGCATTGCTTCGTGTTTCCTAGAGCCCATCTATAGTGACTTCTGTTCATGGACGAACGTTCCTCTCATTGAATGCGCGCTCTCCCCTGGCGGGGCATATTATTTCGTGGCTCCTATCAGAGGAGTCTTGCTAGGCTGTGGCAACCATTCCTGCCCAAAGGCCTATGATCGCACCTGTATCATCCCACATGGCTCTTGTGTCCAGCTCAGAGATGATTTCGAGGTCGAACGTATCTTGGTGTTCGGTAACCATGCAGCGGGCTGCTTTTCCTTTTCCGCGTCGGCGGAAATCCTCCGTTTTGCCAGTCGAGCGCGCAGGTCAATGTGTGAGAGCGGTGGCTGTAAGTTTTAGTCACGCTCGTTCGCGGCTGGATGTATGTCCGCGTTTACTGAGGTTGCCACCTTCGGCATGGGTCCGAAAAGGAGACATACCGGTGGGTACGAACGATAATGGCGAGTCCAATTTGGTCGGTATGAACTGCGAGCGATGATACTTTGGGCATGAACTCCACAATTAATGTTTTACCATTTACTTAATTTACCATGGTCGAATTCAACCTGCGGAGCGACTCAGGTACATTCATCGCTATCTTAGCGATGTAGAACCTGACTTCGTACACAGCCTTTCGCCTTCTTGACTCCCAATTCCATTTTTCATTTTGTGCCAGAGTGTAAAATATCTGTCTATGAGCGGGGGTCGATAGACGCTTATCAGAGCCCTTTTCCCATGGTATACTCACGGTCCTACAGCTTGAAGCTGTAGAACCGTGGGTGGACTGCGGTTTCCACTTCAAATTTCTCTACACCTTCCATCACGACTCACATCAACGCTAAGCGCGGGCTTCCCTACATGTCGAATCCCGTCGCAATCCACAGGTCTGAAGTTGATGATCCTCAGTTGCATCTAGCAGCCAAGCCGGTGATCGGGGTAACAAGACTCGTTTATCATCCTGACGGGCGCCTAGTCTTTGGCACCATGGACGGAGCTGTGACAATCTGGAATGTGCAAGATGGGATGAACAAAAGGGTGATTCAACCGGATAATAGGGCTCAATTGGCTGATCTTGGTCTGAGCCGGGACGGCAAGAAGATCATGATCAGTCTCACTGATCAGTCGACCAGTATAATCAGAGTGGTGGACGTTGAATCAGGAAAATTCATCAAGGAATGGACCGCCAAGAAGAAATACTCTCGAATTGCCATCTCTCCAGACTGTCGATTTGCCGCGTTCAGTGGTCCAGCGGGGGTGTTTGTTCGTTCTCTCCTGAAAGAACCGAAAGTCAACCAGGTCATCAAGGTCAAAGAGCTGATCTGGAGAATGGCCTTCTCTCCAGACGGTAACAGACTCGCGATAGTCACTGAATCCAAGATCATGATCCACAACGTCAACAATGGAGCACTCATCGTTTCTCCATTCGAGGTTGGTGGCGAGGTCGCAATTTGGAGTATATTGTGGTCACATGATGGAAGGAGACTGTTGTTTGGCTCTTTCAATAACCCAATTTGCTGTTGGGATTCAGCTACAGCCGAACTAATCGGAGATCCTTGGACGGGTCACGCCCACTGGATAAACTCGCTCGCTCTTTCGCCAGATGGATCAATCCTAGCCAGTGCATCATTAGACGAAACTATTCGCTTCTGGAATGCAACTACTGGTGAACCAGTCGGACGGCCGCTGCGGCACCACGGATCTGTATACGCTGTCTGTTTCTCCCCCTCTGGTGAATTTGTGGCATCAATAACAGCCGGAAGGATAAATTTGTGGCTAGCACCTAGTTTGGAGACAACTGATAGCCATGTAAGTTCATCACTCCTTCGCAAGCGTGCGCTCATGTTGCACAGACACGTCTTAATCTTGTTGACGGAAGCGATTCGCTTACTCTTTCATATAACGTCTCACCGGTAGTGGGTCCACTCGGGCAAGGCGTAGCATGCAACCTCAAGTACGTCCTCCCATGATTTATGTGATGGTCTTTTCACTGGCTGGTTCATGTCAGCATTCCCCCTCCTCAGGACCTGACTCGCTTTCTCGCAAAGAAAGATTATCGATATATCGCTGGAGGAGGTTTTGGCGATATCTACCGATGCCAGTATGTCAATGGTGTATCAAAAGAGGTTTGGGCATATGTTGTAGCCTGGATTCCTCAAAACTTATGACCTCAGGTTGCAGTCAAGACATTCCGGTTCAAGTTCAGAATGGATGAGGATGAGAATACTAGAGAATCCACCAAGGTGACTTATCTCATTCATAGCTGGAAGACATGATCTGGATTATTTGCAGATGCTCCGTCGAGAGCTTGGAATTTGGAGGAGGTTACACCATGTCAATGTCGTACCATTCCTTGGTATTGCATACGGGTTTGGAATGCATGGCGCAATGTCATTGGTTTCATTGTGGATGCCTAACGAGTCCCTCCACTACTTTTTAATGAAATATAATGACGATTTAGAGGTGGGGCACAGACTCCAGTTTGTGCGTACACTGAATCAGTAGTAGAACATGTTCTGACCTTGCACGATAGCTGTCGGACGTTGCAAATGGACTTGAATACTGTGAGTACTTGCTGTCAAACCAGGAGTATGGGAGAATAACTTGAAACAGTGCATTCTATTCCAGTTATCCACGGTGATCTCAACTCTGTACGTCCAAATCGAATTACCTTTATCTTTTTTTTTGCAACGAAATCCAGAATAATGTACTCGTCGATGAAGATTATACTGCACGGCTAACTGACTTTGGATATGCTTCCTTGGTAGGGAACATCCCGGAAGCATTCAGTTATCTGCAACGATCTACCGTACGACCGGGGGCATTGCGCTGGATTGCACCAGAGCAAATCACAGACGAATCGTTCACTCGGACTACCAAAAGTGATGTGTACTCTTTCGGCTGTGTTTCCCTGCAGGAAAGTTCATCAGGTACCAGTGACGGGCATGCCCATTCTGACAATCTCACAGGTGATGTCGGGAAAGCAACCATGGTCGGAAGTCAGGGAAGACATGGCAGTCGTCATGCGTATCATGAAGGGCAATAAGCCAGGCCGACCAGAGTGCGACACATTGCATGACTCGCATTGGAATTTCATCCAAGAGTGCTGGTCGCCGATAAAAGAGCGACCTACTGCTGGGGAGATTGTCCTTGCTGTCCAACAGCTCTTGAGCAAATCTCCGTCTTTCCGACCTCTTCGCGACGTGATGGCATCACGGTTGGGTCAAACCAATCTACTTTCCAACGAGTTGCCAACTCCGAGACTGTTCGCTGCCACTCTTACAGACCGAGTTTCCAGTAGCAAGAATGGCGGGGGAAGGTGTGTACTGACAGTCTTCCCAATCTTGCGCACATCTCATGACTCAACTAACCACAATCTCTTGTCGACATCTTTCAGATATCCGGAGATTAGTCATGGTGCAGACATGTCGCCGTCGAGCAGCCAGAAAAGGTTGAACATGGCTACACTGTACGGGGACACGGGACATCTCCAGAAAAGACGGCGTACATAAGAATGCATTTGCCCCTATCCCCAATTTACTATATGAATTTTCGTATGGATTCAGTTGTAAATCAATCTATTGGTTCCCCGCAGTCGCCAGTAGTATCGATGTATGAACGAGTACTTGGCGTACGGGTAAGCCATAAGAGACTCCACAGTTCGCGATTGACCCGTCTGTTCATCACCGTGTCATTACAGTGACTACCCTTGCATATCCTGCTTTGCATATGAGGCTCGATCAAGAGAATGGTGAATGAGGGAAAGAGGGTCGCGTTGCTGGGTGGGTTATGTGATCCACGGCAGAGACGACCATACGACAGCGTTCGAGTCTAGATGATGAACATTACGCGCAAGAAGGATCGCAGGTGTGAACGCCTGCCTCGGCGGTCTCGCCGAACGTATCCGTTTCACTGATACCTGTACAACTATCGTCACATGCTGTCACCGTGCACGCACGCACGCACGCCTCCTAGTCATGGTCATGGTCTTGCAAGTCGCAAAGACAACGTGTTCGTTAATTGATGGTGTGTTATGCACCAAGAACATGAATCGCACGTGGTCATGAAACACCAACCTAGTACTCGGTTCCATTCTTGCGTCGCTCGATCGCCGTACGATGGAAAAAAAAATTGTTCGGCCACTCGGATAAAGACCGGATGGGCGGTGGTGTTTTTTTTTTTTACCTGTGTTGCGGAGTATGCAGAGACACACACGACAAGGTGCCCGTGCGCATGGTGAGGAAAATCAGTAGAGATGGTACACTCACCGTCGCGAACTAGCTGAAAAAAAAAAAAGGAAGACTGAGTGGGGATACGGTCCAGGCTGGTTCGATTAGACGTAAGTCACAACGCTTGAGAACCATACTGTGTTACATGCTCTGCCACATCGACACCATGTCGTTATGCATAACGAAATGGCCAACCTGCCACCCTGATCATGCACAAAGGAGGGAAGGTGACGGCAAGATGCATTATGGACCATACTCTATCCAACGTCCGTCTAACGTAGCCCGCCAATGAATTGAGTGCGCGGCAAGTATGTAATAATGCAAGAAGACCGTCAATCGTAAGAGCGGATTACTGTTACACGACATTTCTAGCGGGAACAAGCACAACTATCACCAATATGGATAGTGCAAACAAACAAACGGGCTGAGAGACCGTGTATGCGTGTATGCATTATCCGCAGTGTAGAGGTGTAGGTAAGGCAAGGCGAGAAGGGGGTCTTACGGGCGAGTTGTTGGGTTTGTGACAAGGAGCGAGGGGACGTCTTGCTATCTGACTAGCCCAGGCGTACGAGGGAAGCGTGCACAATGACATCGGACGGGGGTTAGGATGTCCCATGGCCGGATGCTGTCGTCAGCCGATTCTATGTCCGGATGGATGAGAGCAAACACGCGATGAGCGTCCAGGTGGTACGTTATGTACAACAGTGCGGTGACGGAGATGGCACAGAAGCTGAAAGCAAAAAAGAAAACGGAGAAAAACAGAGAAAGAATCGGAGAGAAGGGTCGCGAGGGGTTTAGGTGGGCATCGCGTCTTTGGAGTAGGAGACGGGCCACGAGGCGCTCTCGCGACAGTATGCGGGCGGGGGTGGGTCGATAAAGTTGGGAGTGGTCGGTGTGCGTGGGCCAGGATCATCCTTGTGGGTGCTAGCACACGGCGTGCGCGGGTATGCGGGTGCGGGATGGATGGGAGTTGGATAGTGTTTTACGGAAGGGCTCGGGAGAGGCGCGTCAAGCTCGCTCAATTTCGGATTGGCGAACGGATCAGGGTCTGCAAAGTCCCAACTAGTCTCCTTTGGTCTATGTGGAGGATAGTGTGACTTTCGAGCTGATAGAGGGTCAGTACGGGCGAACGCATGGAATTGGGGCCACGCACTGAACCCAAACTTAGATGAGGCTTCAGAGGGCGCGAGGGAAGGACGGAAGGGGTATGAGGAGGGTCTATTGGAGATGGGTATGGGTTCGGTGTCTAACCGAGAGGCGCGACGAAGATGGCAGACGAGCCAGGTGATGAGGACGGCCATGAGGACGCCGACAACAGTAACGGTAGCAGCGACTGCAGCGGCGTTTTGATGTGAGGGAGCGGCGTAGGTCGGGGGGGTTGAAGGGACAGTTGGCTGGGGGGAAAGACCAGACATGAGGGAAAGAAAGAAAGACGATGCGGCGTTGCATGGCAAGTTCGAGTTGAGGCCATCCCTTTTGAGTACAACAAATGACATACACACGCCTTCATTCACTCATGTTTGACATCGACAACGACGACGATAACGAACGCCCGTCCTGGCGCGACACCGCACTGGACGACTGGCAGATCGCCTTACAGATCGCTCACGCAAAGCTGCTCACCGCCAGCACAAGCACCCGTATCACTTTTCTTCGTGATGACCTCGCTTGGTTCATCAACCAAGGTTCGCCGATTTTTTTTTATCGAGCTCGCCTTGCTGACCCGCGCCAGATCTCGCCCTCACGCAGGTCCTGGACATCTTTAAGTTGCTCACAGAAACCTATCCTCGTTATATCGATACCTCGTCACGCGATGCTGTACAGGACATTGGCATGCGTCTCGTCCAAAAGGATGAATCCATCCGCGATGCACCAAAACTTGGCGTTCTGGATCATGTCCTCGGATGGCTCGCGCACGAAGTAGCCCACATATCAAAACCATCCCCAAGGTCTGTCTATCCTTGTTCTTCTGGTCTCTCATTCATTTAGCATCATCTCAAAGTACCTACGCCGCCGCAGACCTCTTTGTCCTCTTAAGTTGGTCCTGTGCTCTATATGCCACCTGCCTCTCCACATCGGCCGACTTTGTTTCATCCGACGGATGGCCTGTCCTCGCTGGCATCCTCGCCACCCTCCTCGATTTTCTCCTTAACCCGTCCACACGACCCAAACCGACGATGCTAAAAAGCGCACTTGTTCGCACCCGCAGGGCACTACGATCATCTCCGGAACATCTCCAATCGCTCATGTCCACACTGCTCTCCCAGGCCAAGTCAAGCCATACACCATTCGTCTACATCCCTCTCCTAGGCACTGCTGTCGATGCCACCAATCATCTCAAAAATGTCAAGGATGACTCTCTGGAGCAAATAACTCCATCTGTCAAAGTGGGTGTCTGTCCGCCGCTACACGTGCCTCCCATGATAACTTGGCTCAGGAGGGTATTATCAATCTGTATGCAACTCATGTTCTTATGTCCAAAACGGCAGTCCCCGTACACTGTATTGTACGTCTCTTGATTTATATTTGCCATCCAACTCATCGTTTGTAGCACGCACTTTGCGATTTTATACGCACTATCATAGGTCCCGAAGACCTTTCTACTCTAATCGTGTCGACAATGGAAAAAGCCCTCCTGCGTTCTCCAGAATACTCACTTAGTGGTAGACCATTCCTTGCATTCACCCCTGGCGTGCTTAACCTTCTCTAGTCATTGCCGATTTTTTGCTGGCTTATGTACACCCTCTCGACATACCCACCCTCAAAAAATTCTTTACTGCCTCGCTCAACTCTGCCAAGTCAAGCAATCCCGCGGTGCGCACAAACGCCTCGGCTCTCGTCAAAATCCTTGTATCAAAATGCCCTCCTGAATTTCTTATTACCATTGTCTCCGAGGTACTAGCGCTTCCGCTAGCAGGAAAGACGACAGGAGTCGACCATCGAATTGCACTGTACGCGATGCTTACGACGATTTCTAAGCATGACACCGCTTCCGCTGCACTCGTACGTGCCCTCCCAGGGCTAATCGTCAAAGAGACCAATGACAGTGCGACGACGCTCCTTGTGCGTATTCTCCCCGTGCATCTAAACCACCTGCTTGCGCGTGGGATGCCGATACCCGTCGATGTGACCACGCTTATCGCCAAGGAAATGAACAGTGCCAAGCCCATAGTGAAGCGTGCATTCGTAAGTATTATCGGTGCCGCATTGTGGGATCTCGACGGCGTGTCCGGATCGATCAATGATGCCACACGAGCCTTTGCGAAAGCGACAGGTGATGCGTTAGAGGGATGTCTCAAGACGGTGAGTACGAACCCGCTGGGCGCCTCCGTGGGGCCATTAGAAGGGTACGTCGCCCTGGCCATCTTGGTCGGTCCAGCTGCTTCTCATCTGTTTGGTAAGTCTATTATTTTTTATTTACCTAACAAATTATTTAATAGTTTTATTTTGGATGTCACTCATGTCACGTCACATCGCGTAACGGCTAAACGGGATCTTCGACTGACGTCACTGACGGCATTATTTCGTTTGTTTTATGAATTTCCATCCATTTTTAATAGACGACATCGTGTCGCGGGGTTTGTCGACGGAGGTGTTGACTGGCACAGCCACCAAACCCTCCTTCCTTACCTGGGACAAGGTCTATCAAAAGGTCAGCGAACAAGACGATGCGCTCTGGTTGCTTCGAGCTGTGCAGCTCGCTGTACCCAGACTCGAGCACGAGCTTGCAAAGCGTCAGCAACTGAGGTACGTTTGTGCATTCCGGTGAACATCTAGGAGCATGGCTGCGACGATTCATTGTAGGATTTCTTTTGGTGCAGTGTTTATCCATCTCGCGGTGCATGTCCCCTTTGTAGATATACGCCGTTCTACGTTGACAGCAATTACGTCTGCTACAACAGCCCGACCGCCACTTCTGAACGCGATGCTGCGTGATGCGGTGACAACCTCCCTTGGTAAACTAGGCACGTTGAAACCAACGGGACATGGAGAAGAGGAGAAGGTAGGCATGGATAAGCGAGGGCGTTATGCTTCCATGTTGCTCGCCTGTACCGGCGCTGTACAGGAATTAGACAGGGAAGCGCGGGAGGCGTTAATCGTGGATTGGCTCGTATTGGCACACCATCCCGCCATTTGTATGTGGCCCCTGTTAAACGTCATTGTGGGATGCTCAGCTGACGGGTGTTTGGAGCAGGTGTGCCGACACGCACGCTGTGGATCGAGCTATGTCAAAAGGGAGCAACAGACCCACTCGAGGTGTTGACATTGCACATGGACCGCGCGATGACGCACGTACTCGAGGCATCCACGACGGACACAAAGGTGTGTCCCCTCTTGTATCCGTGTGGCAACGAACGATTCACGTGTGGGCGTGACGCATCTTCTAGCTGGGCTATGCAGAGGCGAGCTACCGTACGGTCGGTACGATGGCCTTCATAGCCCCACATATTGTTTTGCCGCGTGTTTTGGACCAGTTACGGGCCGATATCAACGTGGGGGCGCTAAATGGGCTCACGTCCGAGGACATTGGCATTTGGGAGACGCCTGAGGGAACGACGTACGTCGACGGTGAGGCGCACATTACCGTTCTCACATCACTATCATTCAACACACGTCGTTCGTTCGCCAGTGTTGGCAACGCGCCAAAAGGACGATTTGAAGAAAGGCAAGGGCAAGGATGCTGATATCACGCGGTGGGAAGCCGAACTCCGTCAAACTCTCGCGAGCAAAAAAGGCAACGGCCCCAGTGGTGGTAAAGATG
>JBBPKO010000110.1:39681-61375 GCA_038089295.1 Xerocomus amazonicus
GCAACGCGCCAAAAGGACGATTTGAAGAAAGGCAAGGGCAAGGATGCTGATATCACGCGGTGGGAAGCCGAACTCCGTCAAACTCTCGCGAGCAAAAAAGGCAACGGCCCCAGTGGTGGTAAAGATGAGTTGTCCAAGGAGGCACACGCCCGCGTACAGGCGCAGCTCACGAAGGAGGCTGCCACACGTGAACGCGTCGTGGCTCTGCGTGCCGGACTCGTGCGCGCGCTTGCGTTCGTACGGAGTATTGTTTCAGGTGGTGGGACGGGTGTACGTGCTTGGGTGCGGCCGATCGCGGAACGTTTGCTAGAGGGGACGATGAGCGGACAGTGTACGCGGCTCGTGAGTGGCACAGACTCGCAACAGGGCCAGGGGGGCTGGGAGGGTGGGGGAGATGATCAGGGTCCATTTGAGACGTTTGTGGGGCTGACCCGGTGTTGTTCGGAGCGGTTGGAGGGGCTGCGACGGTGGGTTGGTGTAGCGGTGTTGAGGGCGTTGGAAGCAGGGTGCGTACCTGAAGCGCAGGCGGCCGAACCACTTGCACGTGCGTCTAGATCCTCATTACGTGCATGCGATTAACACTGACGTTTTCTGGGGTGCGACAGGATTGGTACTGCGCGTGCTATATAGGCTACGGACTCTGTCAGAGCAGGCCCCGCTCGATGCCGCGACGTTTTCGTTTTCGTTTCTGTTGCTCGCACGTGTAGCGCAGAAAGGCGGAGTGGGTGTTGACAAGGAAGGTGAACAGGGCGAAGACGTGGCGCTCGAGCAGATCGCACTCGTGCTTGACGTGATCAAGTTTCACCGGAGCGAATGTATGACCTTTATCTACATGCATATTCACGCTCACATGTGTTGACAGTTTCGGATGCTGCGTTCCCGCGCAAGGAGGCGCTCGAACAGGTCTTACATATTGTGCGGACGCAGCCACGTCTGAGCAAGGACGCGTCGTCGTTGCTCATTGATCTGGGCGAAGCAATTCAGGCGAATGCGACGCGAGGCGAGGTGGGCGCGCTTATTGGGGGAACGCTTCTCCAAGAAACGCACGTGCGGAACTCGTGTCTCCAAGCCCTCCAGGTGCGTCCCTGGCATCGATGGCCATTTTTATTTTGGTAGCTCAAAGTGTATTGGCTAACATTGGTGGGTTAGCCGTTCGATTTGACCGAGCTAGATTGGTCTCCAGAGTTATGGGTCGCGTGTCATGATGAAGACGAGCAAAATGCGCGTTTGGCGAGTCGGGTGTGGGAGGATAATGGATTGGATGTGGCAGAAGGGTCTCTCAAGGACTTGCTCGCTTTATTAGGTCGGTCTCTTCTCGATCATCTCACCTCGCTGTCTGAGTCTTTGCGCAGGTCATGAGAATGAATACGTAAGGACGGCTACGGCAGCTGCGATTTCGGACGCAGTCGAGCACCATCCACAGTCGTCCCACGAGGCAATCGGTGCGCTCCAAGCGTTGTATCGAGAAAAGGTGAGAGCATGCTTTTGTTCCAGCAGTCATGTCTTGATACATCTCGGCCCTCACCAATCAGGCCAAGATTCTCGCACCCGAGTTTGACGAATACGTGCGTGTTCGCTCTTCCCACTGACGGGAGCGATATTGAACCGAATGATGTACTACAGGGAATGGTTATCGCACAGAGTTTGGACCGTGCTGATCCGTGGCCGACGCGCGTCGCGATTGCCTTGGCGTTTTCACGCCTCGCGCCGTTGTTCCCCGGAACTCAGGTCGCACCCTTTTTCAAGTTTCTCATCGAGGACGAGGCGCTCGGCGATCGGTCCGCAGACGTGCGACAGGAGATGCTGCGCGCCGGCGCCGCCGTCATTGACCACCATGGTGCTTCCCAGCTTGCGGGGCTCTTCGCCACGTTCGAGACACACCTCGCTGGGCCGAGTCCAGCGAACGAAACGGGAGACCAGATCAAGGAAGCAGTGGTCATCCTCTTTGGAAGCGCGGCAAGACACCTTGAGGGATCGGACCCGCGCATACCGGGTATCGTCGATCGGCTGGTGGAGGCACTACAGACGCCAGCAGAGCAGGTCCAGATCGCCGTGTCGCAGTGTATTGTTCCGCTCGTGACACTCATGGGCGCAGATCGGAGTGGGCAGCTGATTGACCAGTTGTTCGTGACATTGTTTGACGCGCCCAAGTATGCGGCGAGGCGGGGTGCGGCGTATGGTCTTGCGGGTGCGACCAAGGGGCTCGGGATCAGCGCATTGAAGCGCTACAGCGTGATTGAGCGGTTGCGTGTCGCTGCGGAGGAGAAAAAACGGTTTGAGCTGCGCCAGGGGGCCATGTTCACATTCGAGACGCTCTCGTCAACGCTCGGACGGCTCTTCGAGCCGTACATCACGTTCATTCTGCCGCTATTGCTCACTGCGTTTGGAGATGGTACTGCGGACGTGCGCGAGGCAGCACAGGATGCCGCACGGGTGATCATGGGGAACATGTCTGGGTACGGCGTTAAGCTGATCCTGCCATCATTACTCTCTGGGCTGGACGAGAAGCAGTGGCGATCCAAGAAAGGCTCTATTGAATTGCTGGGAACGATGGCATATTGTTCGCCCCGTCAGCTTTCGCTCTCACTCCCGATTGTGATCCCACGGTTGACGGGTGTGCTGACGGACACGCACGCGCAGGTCAAGGCAGCTGCCAACAGGAGTCTAAAGCAGTTCGGAGAGGTGATTAGCAATCCGGAGATTCAGGCGTTGGTACCGACGTTACTCAAGGCGCTCGTGGACCCGGCAAAGACGACGAACGCGTTATCAGCCTTGCTCAAGACGTCGTTTATGCACTATATTGATCATTCCTCGTTGGCGCTCGTATGTCGTGTTTGGTACCCGTTTTTGGCTTCTGAGACTGACGCTGGAACACGCAGGTCATTCCTATCATTGAGCGTGGGCTGAGAGAGCGTGGCGCGGAAGGAAAGAAAAAGGCAGCGCAGATTGTGGGCAATTTAGCTTCGTTGACGGACTCCAAGGATTTCGTGCCGTATCTGACCAGTTTGTTGCCGATGGTGCACGTCGTACTCGTCGACCCCGTTCCGGAAGCACGTGCGACGGCTGCCAAGACCCTCGGGACCCTCGTTGAGCGGCTCGGAGAGGTCCATTTTCCAGAACTCGTGCCTGCGCTGCTGAGGACGCTGAAAACAGAGACGTCGGGGGTCGATCGACAAGGTGCTGCACAGGGTCTAAGCGAAGTCCTTTCTGGGTTGGGCATGGACCGTCTTGAGGGCCTGTTGCCGGATATCATCGCCAATGCGCAATCACCTCGGAGCACAGTCCGCGAGGGGTTCATGTCCCTGCTCGTCTACCTCCCTGCAACGTTCGGAAACCGGTTCCAGCCTCACCTGCCCAAGATCGTTGCACCGATCCTGGGCGGGCTATCGGATACGGAGGAGTATGTGCGCGAGGCGGCGATGCGCGCGGGGAGGATGATCGTGACGAATTATTCGAATAGGGCGATTGACTTGTTGTTGCCTGAGCTAGAGCAGGGTATGTTTGATCCTGGGTGGCGAATCAGGGTGCGCTTTTATTTGTTTGTGTGGATTGCTGTGTGAGTTAAATAATTTTTCTTGTCAGCAATCCTCGATCACTTTAGTGGGCGAGCTATTATTCAAGGTGTCTGGGATCTCGAGTAAACCTGAGACGGGAGACGATGAGGAGATGGCTGAGGCTGCCGTGGCCGAGTCGTCCCGTCGAGCATTGACGGAGGTGTTGGGCGCTGAACGACGCGATCGCATCTTATCGGCGTTGTATCTGGCAAGACAAGATGCCGTCAACGTCGTCCGTCAGTCATCTCTCCATATCTGGAAAGCGCTCGTGCACAATACGCCTAGGACAGGTGCGAATGTGTCACGGAGGGGTTCCCAAGTCGTGCTCACTGTCTTTTTTCCCTCCCTAGTGCGTGAGATCTTGCCCGAGTTGGTTGGGCAGCTGGTGAAATTGTGCTCGAGTGACGAGTTTGAGCAGCGAGAGGTCAGTTTCGTCTTTTTATCTATCTCTTTCTTTGGAAGTAAATCTATGAGCTGTGCAGACTGCAATGCGTACGACTGCAGAGCTATGTCGCAAGTTTGGTGAAAAGGTTTTGGGCGAGATCATTCCGATATTGCAGCGTACAGTGGTGTCGTCGAACTCACGGACGCGTCAAGGAGTATGCATCATGCTGTCGGATATCTTGTGCGTCTTTGTCGCTTGTCTCTCGTTGGATTCTCTGTTGACAGATTCGGAATAATAGGGAGAGTACGACGGATACGCAGCGCGAGGGCCACGAGAGCGATATTATCAATATTGTTCGAGCCTCGCTCGTGGATGACGATGCAATCGTCAGAACGGCAGCGGCGAAAGCGTTTGATACGCTCCAGGAGCATATCGGGGCCAGGGCAATAGATCAGACGATACCTACCTTGCTGGAAGCTCTCCGTCAACCTGGTGAGAGTTCAGGCACAGCCCTCCAAGCACTTCGGGAGGTTATGTCGGTGCGTGGGCATTGCCCCAGCGGGTGCCTTGTTCCTCGAATCTGATGTGTGCGTCTAGGTTCGGGCGGCGACCGTGTTCCCCGTGTTGATTCCTACGCTGATCGCTACGCCAATGACGGTGTTCAATGCGCGAGCACTTGGGTCCCTCGTTACCGTAGCTGGTCATGCACTCAGCAGGCGTCTGTCAGTCATTCTAAACGCGTTAGTCAAGGCGCTCGAAGAGGAAGAAAAGGACGAAGAATTGGTCAGTGCTTTGGATGAGGCGTTACGAGCGTTACTGGGTTCGATCGAGGATCCGGAGGGACTGAACACATTGATGCTACTCTTACTCGGATGGTATGCGCGCGCTGGTTTTCTTGTTTCGGGACGCTTTTTCCTGACTTTGGGTATGCAACAGGACGAGGAACGATGCAGCGAAGCGCCGCGCGAGCGCTTGCCAGTTGTTTTCAATCTTCTGCGCCGAATCGGAACTGGATTCTTCCTTATATCGAGTGGACTGGGTTCGACAGCTTATATCCCTGTTTGACGACTCTGAAATTGCCGTTCACACTGCCGCGTGGAAAGCGTTTGATACTTTCGTTAAATCCGTGCCCAAGGACGAACTAGAGCCATTGATTGTTCCACTTCGCCGGACGATCGAAGGAACCGGTGCACCAGGACGCAGCGTACCTGGATTCAGCCTGGAGAAGGGCGTCGCACCTGCTGTCCCAGTCATTATCGCTGGTCTCACCACGGGAAGCAATGAACAACGCGAGAACGCGGCCTATGCGATCGGTGACCTTGTTGAACGCACCAACGAGTCCGCCATCAAACCCTTTGTCGTACCTTTTACCGGCCCGCTCATCCGCGTCGCAACACAAGCGGCGACCTACCCGCCTGGTGTCAAGACGGCAATCCTGTCTACGCTTGCGACGATGTTAGAGCGGATACCGAACCATGTGAAACCATTCTTCCCACAACTTCAACGGACATTTGTCAAGTCTGTCGGTGACTCGTCGAGCATCGTCGTGCGCACGCGGGCTGCGGAGGCGCTGGGCGTGTTGATGCGCAGTCAACCACGTGTGGATCCGGTCGTGACAGAGCTCGTTGGAGGTGCGCGCGGGAGCGAGGAAGAGATTGCGGCGAGCTTTGTGTTGGCGCTGTCACGCGTTGTGCGGAGTGCGGAGGTACATGGTGGGGTGGGTGACAAGGCCAGGGACAGCTGTGTCGAGCTGATACACGAAGCGTTCCGCGGGATGCATGAAGGTTAGGGTTAATTCCATTTTTACCTCATTTTTGCTGATGCTGGGGTCGACCGCAGATCATTATGTACAGGCTGTGGCGAACCTCGTTGCTTCATTGTCAACGAACCCGTCGTCGCTCAAGCCGGTCGTCAAGTGAGGCTTTTGTTTTGCTGACTACCATGTGACAGCCATCTCACGCGCTTTTTCGTGTAGCGCCTATCTTGTTTCGGGAACGCCGCCGTCAGCACTATCGTCCCACACGATCCTGGCAGTCCTCCAACCCGAGGATGCCGATGAGCATGTCCAGGCTGATGAGACGCTATTCGCCCGGTTGGGGGTGCTGCGCAGTGTCGGGCTCAAAATCAAGGAGAGTGTGGCGAACGAACGGCCTGTGATTGCGCGCCCTGCACGGGACGCCCGGGAAATTCTGAAAGAAATGGCTGCGAGCGGTGAGGAAAGTCTGACAGGTATATTTTGACCGTTGTCTGCAGTGCGCGCGTGTATGAGTATGTACAAGGAATGAGCATACATGGAGTATCGGAGGAGACGTGATTCTGCCGAGCGAGTGCCTAAACGACCATTGTTTACGCAGCATTGCCCGAACTGCTGACTTCCCGCTCTTCCATCAATATATCTCCACCTTGTTCCGGCTCTTCGATTTGCGCATCGTCAGAAAAGGTGGTCATGTGGGCGATAGCGCCACGGCCAACAGATGTGAAACCAAACGCGGTGTCGATGTCACTTCCGCGTCTCCCTTGAAGGTCGTGTGCATACAGCGCCCGCAAGCTCAGTATGAACCGGGGGACGAGAGTGTATATGGGCACATATTCAAGCACTTGCCACCATACCTCCACTGCAACGTTGAGCACCGTCAGCAAACCAATGACTGCAAATGTCGGGACGCTGATTCGCACTATGTTCACCATGAGATGTTGGATGACAGAACGAGTGACGCACGCAAAAAAGTAAAGTATACCGTCCTTCGCGAGCAGGGTCATGTAGCGGCTGAGTTCGAACCGTTCAGTGAGGTTGTACATTTCGAATAACTCCCTGGTGAACCGAATGACGATCAACAGACACATCAGTGTCCCAACAATGAGCTGCATGATGTTTGCAATTTTAGCCAGCACGATCGACATGAGTGTGAGCAGGCAGAACGAGAAACCGAGTACTTGAGCGACGACGTCTGTACGGCGAACGGAAACGGCTCGTCGTGGTGTGCCGCAGTATGAGGACATGTTGCAAACGCACCTTGGGAATGACTCTGAGTACTGAGCTTGACAACAGCAACGAGGTACACCATGATTTCTACGGCGTAAAACGGGAGCAACGCGACAAGGATGAACCTCGATCACTGCGCATTCGCCGGTGTTATTCATGCCGCAACGAGTAACAAATATGCCGATCAACGTTGACTTGCAGCGGCCATCGTGCAAGTACAAAGAGAGCCGTGATCGTGTGGGCTTGGACAGGGGCAAGTTAGGAGGACCGAAGACCAGTGTGTGCGTGCGATGTCGTTTGTGACAGGGCGTATCGCGTTGACAAACACAACGGTAATCTCATCAACAAGCCATTTCTCTGGAGATGCAGTCAGCTTACCTTCAAGACGTCACCCAACCAATTTCGCTTTTTGTTGACAACCAAGCAGCCATTAAAACTAGCGACCTTTTCTCCACCAAGCCGGGCCACCACCTCATCGACCACTTTCGGCATATCCTGAAGCAAGCAATCCAGCGCTACAGCCTTTCGTGCGACAGCGTCGCAGTATGTTGGATTGCCGGCCACAAAGGGATAAAAGGTAACGAAAGAGCGGACGAAGAAGCCAAAACAGTGGCGAACGACTCAACTGCCACTATCCGACCTCAGCGCCTCCCCCACGTACTGCGCACTGACCCCCTCCCTACTAGCGTCTCTGCCACTCTGCAAAAGAACTGGAATGTCGTAAAACTATTATGGTCCAAGTATTGGTCCGCATCTCCAAGACATAAAGCACTAACAAAACTAGATGGAAAACTGCTCTCAGGTTCGTTTCTGACCCTAACCAAGAACCTCCGCAGAAACGAAACCACGGTGCTAATATGGCTACGCACGACGCACTGTCCGGTCAATCAATATCTTCATCGAATCAAGAAAGCCCCATCACCAAAAAGCGGCCAATGTAACGCCACTAGCGAAACACTAACACACATCTTAGCGCAATGCTCCCAATATGAGATCGCTCGACACCAACTGCGGCAGCAAGCAGGTAGGCGAGTAGCCAGCCTCAAGTACCCCCCAGCGACCAAGACGGGGACACGCAAGCTCCTCACATACACCCACAACACGGGACGCTTCAAGGTGTCGCTTGGTAACCTCGCTGACTGAAGACCAACAATGCTGATGATCACTCGACAGATTCTACACTCCTGCTAGGGTAGCCCCACAGCAAATACACTATCATCAGTAATCACTGCACACTACACCCAACTAATCTCACCGCCCGTCGAACGACGAGGATCCATGGCCAGGAGCCGTTAAGGAGCAACGAACCGAAGAAGAAGATACCCTTCAAATCTCCTCATCCGCTCTTCCTAATTCCCCCCACTCCAACTTCGCTTCCGCTCCTCACTTTCCACGTCGTATCTCACTGATTCGGCAAACAGGTACCAGTTTCTCTACGAGGCCAGCACGCTCACACACGCACGCTTACGTACACAAAGTGGAACTCTGCTGATTTGGCCCGGGCGACTAAAACCACCGGCGGGAACGGTTGGGATCAAAGGGGGCCTTATGCCTACCTTCGGGGCATTCGCAGGGCAGGGACGCAGGGAGGGCCAGGGGGCCCTTTTTACTCTACTTAGATAGTATTGTCCTTACATGGGTACCCTAATGGGACAGAAATGGAACCAAAAAAAAAACCAAGTGATGTCTAGGTAGCAGATGAGTTAAGAATTTGCACTTGTCGAAGTCCCTTAGCTTCCATGAATCATCTCCTTCTAACTCCGTCTTATGACTTATGCTTACATTCCTTGGGTACTACTTGGTGTTGAACTAGTCGCTCTTAGCTCTCCGCCATGGGATGCACCAAAACGCTCGAGGCGTTCCTCAACCAGGGTGCACAGCGAACTCGTCCCGAGGGGCAATGCATCGTCAACGACAAACAGACCCGAAGACCTCTCGCATCCGGGACCGTACGAAATTGTCGTGGCGGTGGGCTTTAGAGAGTGTAAGTCAATCCATCGTCACTTGCGGGCTTGCCCTCTTCATGCTCACCATGATCAACAGCTACCAGAAACTTAATGAGGGGCCAAGCTTGACAACTACGAACGCCGAAGGCTTTCACTCTGATGATTGCCAAAGCCATCGATGGCAGATGTGGCGACCCCAATGCGTGCCTAAGGACTGTTCGTCAGTACTAGGAGAACATCACCGCTGGACCGAGAACGGAGCCCGTCAACCCCAAAATTATAGAATCTACTACGAATGTGAGTTGTCGTGTCATTCTTGGTAGCCAAACGGGAAACTTAGTGATTTTGCTGAAGCTGCCGCGTTACAAACGCACAAGGAAGTACGCCGCCATGCCTCACCTCATCTATCTCGCAAGGTTACTGTGGGGTTACGACTGGCTTCGATACGGCAGCCCAGAAGACTGCCTTGATCTGTGGAACGGCATCTTGCTCAACGTCTTAACCTCTGCTTGAGTTGGCGAGTATATCGAGTGAATTGCTCGCGAAGAGACCGGTCGGGGCTTCCACTACGGGGTTAGTCTGCTCCCAGGGCGTTGTTCAATCATACTAACTTACGCCAAAACAACCAGGACATATGGTTCGTCGTCTTGCGCAACGAACAAGGCCACCCCGAGTTTGCCATGGATGTTAAGAAAGATGGAAAGGGTTTGACCTCTGCCCAAAGTGCGCCTCGTATTTTCGTATATCGACATACACTTACTATTTTGCTTCAGTTCATTACACGAGGGATCAGGCCACTATCCCATCATGTTCAACCCTCCGCTCTCGTGAAGAGCGCGTTCCGAGACTTTCAGACCGTGGACGAGCTTCTTGGCATTATGCCGCCCGAGAAAGGCACTGTTCGAATTCACTGGCACTAATTTCGTCAAGGGACCGGTTTACGAGCGAGGCGATGGCCACATTTGTCTGCTCGCACGTACTGTGCACGTCTTCGCAATGCAGGCATTCGAGCTGGTTTTCCGTCCCTTAGTAACCACGACTTCCGTGCGGAGAGCTGTGTAATCGGTAAGTGACCTATTGGCTCTCCGTCCCCGATCTCAGTTTGTCAACCTTCATATAGAAATATGCCTCTTCTCAGTGTGGGAGACATGCTAGACACGGAAGCGACTCCGTCTACGACCAGTACTACGCTCCAACGAATCCAGGTACTGATGGTCAAGTCGTTTATGCGGTGATACTCCTCGAGCTCTTCCTTTCAAACTCCTTCGTCTCCTCAAGATGGACCACAATCTGGAGCCTGCACAGACACTCCCAGCGCGAGAGCTGCGCGAGTTGGTGACCGGCGACCGATACTCAGCTGGTATTTCCGAATTAGAGAACCTACCCGACTCTGATAGCGCCGCAATCAAGAAGGAACGAGCAGAGATCCTGGGTCGTCTGAGGGGTCTCGAGCTCGCTGCCCTTCAGAAGTACCGTGAGGAGCAGAAGGAGATCGATCCTCGCCAGCATTTCGCGGGATGAAACGGTTCGCTTCTGGAATGCAACTACTAGTGAACCAATCGGACAGCCTCTAGGTCATTCTGTGCAAGTACTCGCAGTTTGCCTATCCCCCTTCGGTGGATTAGTGGCGTCCACAGCATACGATAAACTGTGGTTCTGGCTGGACACCGTCGAGAATCATGCAAGTCTATTCACATTACACAGATATATCCTGATGTTGTGGATACAAGCAACTCGCACATGATGCATACACTTTTATGTCTATACTCCATGCAACTTCCTAGTGCTGAACAAGCCTTGGATTTCACTCCTGATATGAGCCACTGCAAATTTTTGTATTTCCTGACTTACACTCCGAAAGGTTTACCGCCAATCTCATCCATCCACAGACTGTGGATTGATCACGCTCGACAAGACGTCTACTCCACCCCTCACTTCGCATGCACTGCATCAAAATTCCGACGAAAGGAATGCCGCAGAAACCACATCCGAAGGAACAGACATTCGTTCTATCCTTGCAAACACCTCTATTGGATCCGGGGAACATCAGGGGATATTCGAGCATCGTTTGAGTCGACTGGTACTTCTATTCGTCCATTACTGATACATCACTCTGATTTATTCATGACAGATTGATCTCGGAACTTCAAGTGGACTTCGTGTCCCATCTCAAGTGGTGCTTTCGGATATGCATATCATACAACTGAGTGAGTCGGGATCGGGAGTTAATCTGAATATGGGCTCATTGTGAGTCAAATGGTCTTTGGGGGCACGAGTTTCGATACACGCTTCTCCAACTTTCACTGTCGAACCTGAATTCATAAATGATACCACAGGGACCCAATCGACATCGGATCTTCAGATCCAAGAAGGATCCAAACGATTGATACGATTAAAAAAAGCTTGTCGACATGCTTTGTGAGTGGTCCCCTCGCATGAACGCACGTAGAGTTGGCAGAGCAGCAAATATACAGGTGAAATTAGGTTTAGTCTCCCGAGAGATCATGTAGTCCACCCTCGAAAAGGACCTCGAGAAGCATGGGTATACGATTGTCGGATGGCCACGAGAGGTTGTTCGCGATAGAGATAAAGAAATATCCGGTCTCGGTGTGGAGGACGCGGACCGGCTCTATGATGCATTGCACATGATCACGACTTCATTGATCATGCCCGCAGCGACCGTTTTAGATAGACGACACGCTGTCGCAACCGGACACCTTCAGAATAGATCTATCATACACGCTGCCTATGAGGGAAGGAGGAGCACCAATGGTATAATTCGGGAACTAGTAGGAATTGGGACGGAGATCTAACGGAGCCAAAAGGATATAGGGAGTAAGAAGCTATCCGGACGAAGTTTCGATTGAGAGATTCATCTAGGAGAGGGCTAGCTTGAGGTCCATACCGAGCCGTGAACTAAATCACAACACACTTGTCCCCCCTTCGCTCAGCTCCACCTGCTGTCTCAAGCCTCAGCTCTCTCAATCCCCCGATCTGCATCACAAGGCGACCTTTGAGACTCAATCCGTAACCCACTTCTCCTACCGTACGACAGCGCTCCACGGGGGAACATCGTGCATGATTCACCATCAAACACACAGCGGTGCAACGGGGCACCCCGTAAACGCAGATTCACATTCACACAACCCAAGCAACTTAGTACGAACAACGCTAGCGGGCTAGCGGACATCTCGCTGTACCTGGGATGCTCTTTTGTAGCACGTACAAGTGGGCATTGATACAGTTCATGTGACCGACCCGCCAGACAAAGAGGGTGATAACTCGTCCACATACCTCAACAGAGACTGCATGTGGGGACTGAACCGGCCGATGAAGAGGAAGAGTCGACAATTTGCAAAGCTGAGGCCGCCGCAACGGTTGAATACCTACGAAGACAGCATGATACGACTCTGGTATCTGAAACGTGGATTGACTCTCAAAGAAAAAAAAAAGACGAGACTGACCACTCGCTGCTTGAATTCGTCGCTCGAGCACATCTTGACAAACCGCCCAACAAGCCTGGGCAAGATCTCATCGGGAGAAAAAAAAGAGAATAAACACGATTCAAAACTCCCCCTCAGTGGCCTGTTCTATCTAGGCGTATTGTGCACGAGAGATTGTGGGAAAACAGCACTCGATCGGGAAGCGCGCGGCTAGAGAACGGACTGACATATTCTCACCCTCCCTAGAGAAGATAACTACTACATACGAGTGAGCATTAAGTAGGTATTATGGATGTTTAGTTACTCACCTCGGTCGTGCGCGGAATGCAACGGCGGACTGAGGTGTTCGACATACGAACTGTGTATTTTATATACGAAAGAAACTACACTATCAGAAGGCTGTACAAGGAGTTGAAAGAGCTCCGAGTACCGGGGAAAAACACGGGTATGGGAGCGAAAAGACATACGCGAGAAGGACATATGAAACTACTCAATACCGTATAACGTCGACGAGGAATGGTGGCGCGTTGGCCCATGTGCGCTCTGGTAACGACTCCGGTCCGGATGCGGTGGTGGCTGCGCGCGCGCTTGGTAATCCTTCAACAGAGATCTCTATACATCGATAGATGACAGGCTGACGATGCCGATGGCACCTTGGGTACAGTGCAGCCAGAATAAGACGGATGCCCCTGTCAGTCCCCGAGAAGACGGCTCGACTACAGTAGCTTCTCTGCCGTTGGCTCATCGTCTTCTGTTTCGGATTCACTCGACGTCCCAGACGCGTTGAGCATCAGCTAGAAAAACAAGATCAGTTCACACATATCCACACAAAGAGGCTTAGCTTGTCACTCGGGATCAAACATGCCCTGCTCTCGCTCGGGCTGGGCGGTTGCGGCTGGAGTTAGCTTCCTAACGGAGTTGCCCGACAAGTACGCACGCACGGAATCCTTGGAATCCGTTAGCGACGCTAAATTGCTCACGATGTGCGCTGCTTTTTTCTTCTTTGTGGCATGCTCAATGATGGGAATGGCTTGTGGATTCCAACGCCAGTTTCAAAAGTTAAAAACACAACACACGAGCGCCAACGAGGGATGATTGATGTGGTGCATAGATGACGTGTCGAGCGGGGCTGACGGTGCGATCGTCGTCTTTGCCGGGTCCACAAGCATCATGAAAACTGTTCTTTCTCCTCCGGGCCGACCGCCATCGCTCGATCGCGTCGTAGCGCTCCAGTACGCTGATCTCGTGACCTTGACCACACCTGCAAGACCATGCACCACACCCAGCCTCACCGCATACTTGGGCGCATAAAATAGCATCAAAAACAGCTAGTCAATCAATTTCCCAATCCGATCTGCGCCCACGAGCGTCAGGAGTAGGACAATGATTAATCTGTCTCTGTCTTGTCCACACTTGGCGTTGGTGCTGTCACCTTCCGTGTTTCCGGACTTGCTGGGAGCCTTGTTCTCGTCTGCCTCTCTGCCTCTGCCATTCTCCCTTGTTTGCCTTCTTCGTGGAGCCGGCAGAGCAGAGGAGAGACACATCTTGGGAAGGACTCATTAGTGTGGAATCTGGTGTCGCTGTTGATGAGACCAAGAATAATGCACTAGATGGGTCTATCAACTGATCGTAAACTAGATGAACAGAGTACATGTTACCAATATTCATGCTATGCTCTACCCACTGCCTAGTAGATCCGAACGAACAGAACACGAGGTTTACTCATCGTCAACTATGCCGCAACATGCACCCCATATAAACCGTGAAGCTCTTGACCCACCCAGCACTGTTCCACCCGCATTTTCACCACGCGGCCATAACGACATAGCCCAATCATTCTTTATTCGTCATCATGTCGGTCATGCCGGTTAACTTGCGCGGACTACCAACATTCTTCGTTCCAGACTTGTTTTTCGTTCCTCTCGGACGTCGTCCGCCATGCTTGATAATTTCGGACATCTTGTGTGCAACAACAACAACGACGAGCTGATGGACGTACACCGGGGGACGATGCCGCTAGATGAAATTAATTCCGGCCCGGTCGGACCGCTAAGTCCTAATCGCCCCGCCACCTCTTTGTTGAGGGGTTTTCTTCGTTCGTCGTACCTTCTTTCGTCTCACGACTCTCTTGCACCTTAGCGTTCTCCTCCAACATCGGTGATCGCTGAGTAATACTTTGCATAGCTCATACAAGAACATCCCGAACTACCCAGCGAGTCTTTTCGCTTTCTCCGCATCTATATCGCACTTACCACCTTCCGTCCAGCCCCCTCTCTGTTTGCCCCTGAGTAAATCATCCTCCGGGGCCCGCATTACAAGGGCCCCAGCTTTCCCTGTTTCCAAACTTTCAGCTTCAGCAATTCATCCATGACGCCCAATTTTCCTGCCCTCCCCTTCGCCAGCAATGTGACCATTGCGTCCAAGCATGGTCCAGACGCATATGAAAGGGTGGCCTATTACAACGGCATCACTGGGGATGACGACAACCCAGAACTTGTGTACCGTTCTGACCACCTCACTACACCATTCCCCAAGCCTGTTGGCAGGTTCGCCCATGTTCCTGTGAAGTCACTTCGTGGAGTCTTCGATACCCCGCTGAACAAGATTTGGGGTGTTGTCGGTCCCCAGATTTGCAACATCATCAAGGCGCGGAACATCCTGTGGTCCTCCGTCGATACCGCCCGCTTCTTCACTCACGGTCCGCCAGGAGAGGAGGAGCAGGGGAGTCTCGGTCCGGTCGTTATCTGGATTGGAGTCCAGCCTGGTTCTACCTCCGCCGACACCGCCCACGATGTTTCTGACGAGATTCTTACTCTTCTGCAGAAGAATGAAGCGAGGGCGTTGTAGTGGAATGGAGAGAGGCTGTCTTGCAAAAGCTGGCAGGTCCTCCGCTCATGCACCGTGCCAACACCTCCGACGCGACTCACTATGTTCGTCGATTCCTTACTGCTCTTCTCGCTGTTCCTCTCACTACCGAGGATATGGAGGAGGATGATCTTCAGGGCACACTTACCCTGTGGTTCCATGAGAACAAAGACGACCGTGGTAACCCCAGCGACAAGGTGTACGGGGTCAGTAACTGTCATATTCTCCGCAAGAACACCACTGTCGACTACACGCATAAGGGTGGAGCAGCGAAGGATCATATACGCGTGTGTGGTATGCGCCGTTTCCAGCGTGGCCTCGATGAGATCACAAAGGCCATTGCTGACGCTGTATGTTTTGCTGACCTTTATGGCCGAGAAATCATCAAACGTCAAGCGAATGAGGACCAGAGCCCAGCGAACATGAAAGAGATGGAGTGGCTTCAACACCAGTTGGATGACAAGAATGAAGATATTACCGATCTCAAGAGACTCCGGAGTGAGGTAACGAAGTACTGGTCGGATATCAAGGTTCAGCGCAATATCGGTCATGTCGAATATGCCCCAGCCATCAAGGTTGATGAAGGCTGCACCAACTACACTGCAGACTGGGCTGCGTTCTTAGCTGTGGAGGCCAAGGTCAAGCCTGCATTTGAAGGAAATGTTATTGATCTTGGTGCACTTTATTTTTGTCGCATTTACATACCTTGTTCTAATGAAATCAACCCTTATCCAGGATCAAAGTATTCTCCTCCACAGCTTGCAGATATGTTCTATCCCCTGAGTGGTGGTCCGACCACATTTAAGTATCCTGAGGGAAGAAGACTTAGGGTCTTTGGCTGTGCTACAAAGGAGGAGCTTGCCAGCCCCATAGAGTTTGATAGTGAAGGCCAGCATTGCCTTATGGTTGGTAAAGATGGAAACAGCACTGACCTCACTGTTGGATGCTTCTCTGGCCTTGAATCATTCACTCTTAATGCAGCTGGCATTGAGTCCAGGGAGCTTGCCATCTACAATTCTGGTTGCAAGGCTATTGAAGTTTTCTCTGCCAAAGGAGACTCAGGTTCTCTTGTCTGGCACATAAAGGACAGCAAAGCTAATATTGTTGGCCAACTGCACTCTGGCCTCAACAAAGGTGGCTTGACCAGCAATCATGTTACCTACTGCACACCAGGCTGGTGGCTTCTAGCTGAAATCAAGAAAAAGTTCAAGAATGCCAACTTCTATTACACCACCTGGACTGCTTGAGGGTAACATTAGCAACTGTATAGGTTTCTTCTCTCTCTTGCCTTGTGTTTATATATATATAGTTGAGAAACATTGAAGCTTATGCATTTGAACCTGGATTTTGGCTTGTAGACTCATTGCATTTGTTATTATAGCCATTATCACTGGACATGACTTTTCATGTTTTCTTGATAAGTTTGATTCTCTCCATCAACTAGCTTCATAATATCTGGTACATCATACTTTGCTTTGCATTCCAATGATTGTAGAAATCTAGTATACCATTTTTCTGACTCCAAGTTTCCATCAGTGATGAGCACCAAGTTTCAATACAATACTCTTGACAAACTACTCTCATTGCATAACTTAGTCATTCAAATTTGTCTCCTTTATATCATTGGCTGCCAGGGACGCCAGCCCTACTTTGTATGCATTTCCATCAAATTTTTGAACATGCATTATTATAAAACACCCAAAATTTTCTCTATTTTTTTTTTACCAATTAACATTTTATCTCTCAACTTTCTTAGTCATGTGACTTTTGCACCTCAATGTTCTAACTTTCAGTCACATGACCTGTTAAGTGATCAATCAGGTGACCAAGGCCTAGACTGATACTGATACTTACAGTGGCTTAAAAAGTGTCCAATGTTATAGCCATTTCAAAATGACAAGTTATTAGGACACTTACATATTTGACTCTAAATTCAGTCGTGGTGGTGGGCATGGCCTCGTTGTGGCTCTCGCAAGCCAGCCGCCGCTGTCGTTGCGCCATCGCCATAATATGGCCCTCGCGACGGTGTTCCCCGTGTAGATTCCCACGTTGATCGCTACGCCGATGACGGTGTTCAATGCGCGAGCATTTGGGTCCCTCGTTACCATAGCTGGTCATGCACTCAGCAAGCGTCTGTCAGTCATTGCGTTAGTCAAGGTGCTCGAAGGAGAAGAAAAGAACGAAGAATTGACCAGTGCTTTGGATGAGGCGTTAAGTGCGTTGCTGGGTTCGATCGAGGATCCGGAGGGACCGAACACATTGATGCTGCTCTTACTCGGATGGTATGCATGCGCTGGTTTTCTTGTTTCGAGAAGTTTTTTTTTCTGACATTGGGTATCCAACAGGACAAGGAATGATGCACCGAAGCGCCGCGCGAGCGCTTGCCGGTTGTTTTCAATCTTCTGGACCGAATCAGAACTGGATTCTTCCTTATACCGAGTGGACTGGGTCCGACAGCTTATATCCCTATTCGACGATTCTGAAATTGCCGTTCATACTGCCGCCTGGAGAGCGTTTGATACTTTCGTTAAATCCGTGCCCAAGGACGAACTAGAGCCATTGATTGTTCCACTTCGCCGGACGATCGAAGGAACCGGTGCACCAGGACGCAGCGTACCTGGATTCAGCCTGGAGAAGGGCGTCGCACCTGCTGTCCCAGTCATTATCGCTGGTCTCACCACGGGAAGCAATGAACAACGCGAGAACGCGGCCTATGCGATCGGTGACCTTGTTGAACGCACCAACGAGTCCGCCATCAAGCCCTTTGTCGTACCTTTTACCGGCCCGCTCATCCGCGCCGCAACACAAGCGGCGACCTACCCGCCTGGTGTCAAGACGGCAATCCTGTCTACGCTTGCGGCGATGTTAGAGCGGATACCGAACCATTCTTCCCACATCTTCAACGAACATTTGTCAAATCTGTCGTGACTCGTCGAGCATCGTCGCGCTCACGCGGGCTGCGGAGGCGCTGGGCGTGTTGATGCGCAGTCAACCACGTGTGGATCCGGTCGTGACAGAGCTCGTTGGAGGTGCGCGCGGGAGCGAAGAAGAGGTTGCGGCAAGCTTTGTGTTGGCGCTGTCACGCGTCGTGCGGAGTGTGGAGGTACATGGTGGGGTGGGTGACAAGGCCAGGGACAGCTGTGTCGAGTTGCGAATACACGAAGCGTCCGTGGGGCGCATGAAGGTTAGGGTTGGTTCCATTCTCACCTCATTTCTGCTGATGCTGGTGTCGACCACAGATCATCATGTACAGGCTGTGGCGAGCCTCGTTGCTTCATTGTCAACGAATCCGTCGTCGCTCAAGCCGGTTGTCAAGCGAGGCTTCTGCATTGCTGACTACCGTGTGACAGTCATCTCACGCGCTTTTTCGTGTAGCGCCTATCTTGTTTCGGGAACGCCGCCGTCAGCACTATCGTCCCATACGATCCTGGCAATCCTCCAACCTGAGGGTGCCGATGAGCATACCGAGGCTGATGAGATGCTATTCGCCAGGTTGGGGGTGCTGCGCAGTGTCGGACTCAAAATCAAGGAGAGTGTGGCAAATGAACGACCTGTGATTGCGCGCCCTGCACGGGACGCCCGGGAGATTCTGAAAGAAATGGCTGCGAGCAGTGAGGAAAGTCTGACAAGTGTATTTTGACCCTTGTCTGTAGTGCGCGCGTGTATGAGTACAGTGAAGGACCATACATGGAGTATTTGAGACGTGATTCTATCGAGCCAGTGTCTAAACGACCATCGTTTACGCAGCATTTCCCGGATTGCTGACTTCACGCTCTTCCATCACTATATCTCCACCTTGTTCCGGCTCTTCGATTTGCGCATCGCCGGAGAAGGTGGTCATGTGGGTGATGGCGTCACGGCCAACAGATGTGAAACCAAGCGCGGTGTCAATGTTACTTCCGCGTCTCCCTTGAAGGTCGTGTGCATACAGCTCCCGGAAGCTCAGGATGAACCGGGGGACGAGCGTGTATATGGGCACATATTCAAGCACTAGCCACCACACCTCCACTTCAACATTGAACACCGTCAGTAAACCCAAGACCGCAAATGTCAGGACGCTAATTCGCACTACGTTCACCGTGAGATGCTGAATGACGGAATGAGTCACGCACGCAAAAAAGTAAAGTATACCATCCTTCGCGAGCAGGGTCATGTAGCGGCTGAGTTCGAATTGTTCAGCGACGCTGTACATTTCGAATAACTCCCTGGTGAACCGAATGGCAATCAACAGACACATCAGTGTCCCAACAATGAGCTGCATGATGTTTGCAATTTTAGCCAACACGATCGACACGAGTGTGGGCAGGCAGAACGAGAATCCGAGTACTTGAGCGATGACGTCTGTACGGCGAACAAAATAGATATGGCTCGTCGTGGGTGCACAGTATGAGGATATGTTGCAAACACACCTTGGGAATGACTCCGAGTACTGAGCTTGACGGCAGCAGCGAGGTATACCATGATTTCTACGGTGTAAAACGGGAGCAACGTGGCAAGGATGAACCTCGATCGATCGTACAGCGCCCATACGCGGAGTATCATGATCACTGCAGTCGCCGGTGTTATTCATGCCGCAACGAGTAGGCATGGAATCTCACGGTCAGCGGCGAGGACAAAGGCGCATGTGGACCAGGCGTTCCAAATGAGCGCCACGTTACCTTTCAGGTGTACTTGAGCGGGATGAACATTGAAAGCACTCATCAATGTACTTACAACTGTTCAACAAGCGGTTTAGTTACTCAGAATTGTTGTCGGTGAACGGGAGATAGGGTATGAATATACATACGCCTAGATGTAACCACATCGTGTCAGCACCTCTTCGGTCGTTAGGAAAATAGAAATTACTCTTGTGGGGCCAGGTAGAAATGTACTTCCGACTTTGATCAGGTTGCATCAACTTCATAAGAATCTCGTAGTTTTAGATGTAACATACAGATGCTAAATGTCCTAGTGAGTGATTAATAAGTAATGAATGGACGATTTTGAAAACCGGAAACAAAATACATGGCCGAACACAAGCCAAAATAACGGGCCTGATCGTTTGCGTCAATCACTATTGGTCCGGTTTGTCGAAATTTGCTGGGAAACATACAAAAAAGAATAGGAGAGTCCTCCACGTCCAGGGTTTCGTCTCCAGTGATGTTAAAACACGTTCCTGGCCTCTGAGTAGCGTCCACTTACCCAGATATATTCTATCTGAGAAATTGTCAGCCAGTAGAGTTCCACGAAAATGATTGACAGAGAGCGCACCTCACTTGAGAATGTGAGGACTGGAAAAGTCAAAGCATGTCAAGGCAAGGAAACGCAGTAGGCACGTTTTGCTTACTGTAATCGTATCCGACCGCAGTCATGATAATAACTAAAGATGATAAGATCAGCAGACGAGTTGCCAACGTGCAGCAGGTGAATGGCATACGAGTCGTGTAGTCATTTTTCTGAATACCTAAGACGGCCTGCTGCAGAGGAGAAGTCATAGTGTTGAAGTCCAAATATATAGGAGGTGCTCGATGGGGGTGGCGAAACGAGTCCAAGGTGTTGGGTCCAGTTTAACCCAGAGACAGATCGCATAGCCCAGACTCAAGTAAATAGTTTGAGCCCTCCGATTTTTGCCCTAGGTACCATAATTCTGTCAGACCTGTCAGTGTTTTTGAAAATTATGACAGCGGGTAGCACTAAATACGATCGCCAACAGGTTTGCTCAATCGACATCGCCTAGTCGTTTGGAGTTGTGCTCAGCCGAAATAACCAGTGACGCCACTGTTTCAGTGTCAGAACTCGAGGCTGCAGTACTCGGCCCTGTGCTCCGCTTATTACTAAAAGCTATGCTAGCAAGATTGAGGGAGGGTCTGAACTGAAACAGACGTCGCCTCGATGTAGTAACCACGCGTCTGTAGGGGTGACGGCAAAGTCACCGTGAAACCTACGTGACTTGATCCAGGTCATGTCGTTTTGCCCAGAGCGAGATGGTATGATGCAACATGTCATTTTCCTTCACGTTGTGTCTACTCAACACTGTGGAGTGCCACTTCTTCCATCACAAATTTCCCAGGTCCTCATTCTGCCCTATGGCAATGGAGAGCACAGACATCCTCCACACATTGAATTGGATAGCAGATGTGAAACTAAATGCTGTACCAATGTCTCATCCAACTGCATTTTTGCTGTTGTGTGCACATAGTACCTGCAAACTCAGTGTGAATCAAGGAACCAGGGTATACACCAGTATATAGATAACATGGTGGTTTAAACATTAATGGTGCAATGAAATGTTGAACACTGCTAGTGAATGATACACCTCTAATCTCTGTACTAGGCCCAGGTAAGCCTAATATGTGAGATCTAAGGAGAGGGGGCCTAGAGAGTGAAAATCTGAGAAAGTGGGGGAAGTGGAACTGAGTCTATCTTGCTTAGCTCCTCCTCTAGAGGGAGAACACCAAGAGAACTTGACTGGGGAGTCCCCTGGTCAAGTTCCTTGGGCTTTATATACTAACTAACTATTTACATGAGTTGTACTTAGA
>JBBPKO010000111.1:12745-33407 GCA_038089295.1 Xerocomus amazonicus
AGAAGTAAGACCTAGAAGAGAAATAGCATCTGATCGAAGAGAAAAAGGAATAAGGCCATGGAAAGACTATCGGACAATCAGAAAAGGAAGAATCATGGAAAGATACAGATATAGAGGAAAATGAAGAAGATAAAACATAACAGCCAGTATGGAACCATTAGTCCTTGAGGCTTAAGGTCATAACAATAGACATAGAGGCACAGTAGTAACCTAGACCATGTTTAAATTGTGACAAAATTGAACATAGAATAAAGGAATGCTGAGCTCCACAGCAGTGCTTTAATTGCAAGAAACCTGGGCACTTTAGCCAGGACTGTCATACTGGAAAGATTGTCAAGGTCTGAGCAATAGAGTCCAGATTTGAAGTGCTGAAGAAAGAAGAAGCTCCCAGCTCACCACACACTAGAATAGTTTGAGAAGAAGCTAAAAAAGAAGAGAAGGATAAACTCTAAATGATGGAGTCTTTAAAAGACCTCTCATATTCAAGGTGTGAGTAGGTCAGATCACATTTCTGTTACTAACTCTGTTTCCATTCACTGTAAAATCTGTAAATATAGTAGTTCCGATTCTGTCTCTGATAGCATTCATGGGATGGACTCTTTTTCCATTTCCAAAGTTTTTGTTCCCACTCCTGTAGAGGAAAAGAAGGCTAACATTTGTTGGATGTACTATATCCTTCTTTATCTGAATCCAAGATTGTGTCTTTAGTTTCCCCTGAGCTATTCTTAAACACTTATAGTATCACACCTTTCAATAGTTACATACTACTATATATATTGTTTTCTATAGATTTACCATTCATTGAGGGGGCATCTCAAAAGAGTGTAGTGATCAACAATAAAGTCATATTTTATTCCCCCAATAAGAGAAAGTCTGATTACAGGTTTAAACAGACTGAATTTCTCAATAGTATTTATAAAACCCTCAAACTGTTTGTAGCATTATGAACATAGATCACAAATGAAGCATCTGAATTTCAGATGCTATCCACAATCTATGGATATGTCATGCATGACAATGTAGCTTGATAGATGAAGGTAGAAATGATAGAAGCATTGTTAGATTCTAGTGCAATGTATACATTTATTGATGATAACTTTGCAAAAAAGCAGAGTTTACAAATAGTGAAACTTGATAAGGCAGTGCTAGTCCTCAATGCCAATGAAACAGAACAGCTGATTAGGAAAGTGACAGAGAAGATCTATCTCATGATCATTATAGAGGATTCTAAGGGCCATAAGCACACCAAGGCCATCGAAGTCTTTCTATCAACTTTAAGACAACAAGACATAATCATTGGATATGATTGGTTGAAATATCACAACTCTGAGATTGATTGGATCTAAAGGAAATTGTCTTTTCTCCAATGTTCTAAACATTGCTGAGCACAGCCTGAAGCATGAGTCTATCAGATGTCTAAGGAAGAAGAGACAAATCTGAAGCATCAAGTCCCAAGTGTTATGATCTTAAGCCTCAGAGACTAATGGTTCCACACTGGCTGGACAATCTTATAGTATTCCACCAAGACTGGTAAGAGATAGAGTGAAGGATGGATGGATAATGTAAAAACAGAGTAAGACTGTTCCTTAATACTCTATAGCTCAAGTCCAGGAGACTGAATGCCAACAAAAGTACAAATGGAAGTATCTAGTACATATTCCTACTTATTTATATGATAGATCTACTATGCATAGACCTTACTGTGGTTGATGCTATGCATCCTAATGTCTGGAGTGATCTAAATAAGTAGTTGGAACTAGATATGGCCAGCTACTTATATAAGGTTAGTAAGTAGTGACAGACTAATGAAAGTGTAGCTTTTTTGGTGAAGTAAAGTAGGGTGTTGTAACACTACCCCCCCTTTTATGGCAGGAGTCCCTACTGCCAAGTATCTAGAAAGAGGTAACTTCAGCTACTTTATCTACTCTAATTTCTACAGAATCTTTTTTGCACCAAGGCCTCCATAATCTAGGGTAGGGTCTAGTAATAAGATAGTACAGTTGCCTAAGAGAGAATAAAGGAAAAAAGAAAGAAGCAGAAAGGAAATCTGATATATATTTTATGTTAAAGGTATTTCCCATCCAGTACCAGTTTCCCATACTGCAGCTGTTGAGCTGTTGGTACCCCATGAGTGCCCTGCATTAGTCTGTATCTCAGGACCAAGGATTCCCACCTCTGCTAGTGCAACTCCCCACATTGGGTTCCATCCATGGTTGCTGGATGAATCTGACTCAAATTGAGAGGGGTCCCCTGTGATAAGGGTGAATCCCCTGGTAGATCTCCAGAATTGAATGAAAGTAGGCCTTTGGCCTGTGGTGGAATGCCAAGTGATGAATAGGAGAAGGGTGGTGAGACAGATGGTGATGGTGGTGAGGAGGAGGAATAGAGAGGAGGCTAGGCAGGTGAGGAGAATAAGGGTAGTAGTGGTGAACATGGTAGGAAATGATGGAGGTGATGGGAGGTTTATTGGGATGCTGGGAGAATGTAAGAGGAAATGAGTTGCTCTTAAATATCTGTCCCAGCCTCTAGATCCAGTCTAGAGCTCATGTTAGGTGAGATATCTGGTCCTTCGTTGTAAAACATAGAAGCAAATTCTTGCATAGTTATTCCTTGTAGTTTGTGAGGTGCAGAAGGGTGTTTATGATGATATATCTCAACTGCCTCTTCTGCATGCTTCAAGTGTGTTGCTGGTTCCCAGATGCGATCTGTTTTATCCCAACCCTTCCAATACACTAGATATTCCATTCTTTTCCCTTTCATACAAGATCCTATAATGTAATCCACCTCATATTCTTCATATCCTTCCTCAGATACCTCTATGGCATCAGGTCTAAGCTTGGGTTGTCCTGATAGCACATCTTTGTAAGGTTTCACTTTAGAGATATTAAATGTGGGGTGGATGGACACATTCTTTGGTAAGTGAAGTGTAACAGCATTTGGGAGTACCCTGATGATGGCATATGGTCCAATCCATTTTTTAGTAAGCTTCTTGGCAGTGTAAGGGAGTTTTAGATGTTTTGTTGATAACCACACTTTATCTCCTATGTGATAATCTGGTGCTTCAGATCGCTTTTTATCTCCCTACAGTTTCATCCTTTCCTGAGTCTCTTCTAGAGACTGTTGTATCTCTTTGTGACTTTTAGCACACTCTCTTCCATATTGTCCTCCTAAGTCTGAAGCCTTTCCTTCAAATCCTAAGCGAGAAAAGTAATTTCTGGTGATTGCAAATGGGAGAGTGCTAGTGGCTGTAGGAAGGGAATTGTTGTGACGAAACTATGCCATCTTGATCCATTCTGCCCATTCTTCTTGTTTCTTAGCAACATATGATCGAAGATATTGTTCCAGTTCTCTATAAATATGCTCTGTTTGACCATCTGTTTGAGGGTGGTATGCAGTGGAGATCTTTTGTGTGATGCCAAGGAGTTTGCATAGCTCTTTGGTGAATTCTGATGTGAACTGAGGTCCTCTGTCTGAAACAACTGAGGAGGGAAGTCCATAGATACACCAAACATTATCTCTAAATAGGGAAGCCAATTGTTTTGAAGAGATGGTTTTGAAACATGGAATGAAGACCACCTCTTTTGAGAATTGATCTACAATAACACAGATAGCATCAAACTTATTGGAGGATGGTAATCCTGTTATGAAATCTACAGAAAGATCTATCCATGGTTTTGTGGATATTGGTAGGGGTAAAAGGTTTCCTGCTGGTGCCTTTGAGGATCCCTTTGTTTGGACACACACTTGGCAGCTATCTACATAAGATTTGGTATCTTTAGTTACTCCAGGCCAAGAGAAATGTCTAGTAAGTAAATGTAAAGTTCTGACTTGACCAGAATGTCCTGCTAGGGGTGAATCATGACAGATATTAAGTAATTCTAATGATAGAGTTTCTGGGACATAGACTTCTTGATTGGGGTTGATGAAAACCTCATTTGTAGTATCATAAACAAAAGTAGATACTTCTAAGTTTTTTAGTTTTTGTGTTTCTTTTTGTACAGATTCATAGAAGGAGGAAGAAAGCGAAATGTTATTTATAAATAATGTTTTTGGGAGTACTATAATGTTTTGATTATGGTCAGAGACTGCATCTCCATGATCAGGTTGCCTAGAGAGAGCATCTGCTCTTCCATTAGAGGACCCAGGTTTGTAGACAATAGTATAGTTGAATTCTTGTAACAAGGCATGCCATCTTGCTTGTCTCCCAGATAGAGTCTGAGGGTGCTTCCAATATTCCAGATTCTTATGGTCTGTCCAGATTTCAAAGATAGGTCTTCCTATGAGGTAGTGATGCCATTCTTCTAATGCCCTTATTACTGCTAGGAGTTCTTTATCATAGATAGGGTAATTGCATTCTTGTGCATTGAAACAATAGGATATGAAGGCACTAGATCTCCAAAGTCCATCTTCTCCTTTGACAGATAGCACTCCTCCTATAGCTATGTCACTAGCATCAGTTTCTATTCTGATCTCTTTGTTTTGATCTGGATAGGCCAAGAGTGGAGCAGCAGTAAAGGCTTTCTTTAGCTCTTGGAACGCTTTCTGTTGATCTGGCCCCCATTTCCATGAAGTATCCTTTTTGGTAAGGTCATTAAGGGGTCTGGCTTTCTGGGAGAAGTCTTGAATGAAGCATCTGTATTAATTACAGAGTCTCAGGAATGATTAGAGCTGCTTAAGCCGAGTGGGGATAGGCCATTCTAATACTCCTGACACCTTCTTTTCCTACATCTCTACTCCTTTTTCAGATACTACCATTCCTAAGAAGTCTACTTTATGCTGTGAAAAGACACATTTTTCTGGTTTAACAAATAAGTCATTCTCTCTAAGTCTCTGTAGTACTTCTTTGACTATTTCCTCATATTGTTGTTTTGTCTTTCCAGATGTAAATATGAGTACATCATCTAAATAAATCACTAAGAAGGTAAACATATCATTGAAGATGTCATTCATCATTTGCTGAAAGGTAGGAGGGGAGTTAGTCATTTCAAAATACATAACAGTGGGCTCATATGCCCCAATGGGGGTTACAAAAGCTCCCTTCCATTTATCTCCTTCCTTGATATGAACATTATTGTATCCCTATCTGAGATCTATGGCAGTAAACATATCAGCCCCATTGAGGTGATCAATAAGCTATGGAATTAAGGGCAATTGGTATGCATTTTTAATGGTCCCTTCATTTAGATAGCAATAATCCATTACCAATCTCTTATCACCTGTCTTTTTTGGAATAAAGAATACTGGTGATGTTTGTGGGGACTTAGATGGTCTGATATACCCTTTTTGTAACTCTTCTTTGATAAATTTGCAAATCTCTTCCATTTCTGGTTCTGATAGTGGAATGACTCTTCCTTTTTTAGGAGTGAAATCAGGTTTGAGATCTATAGCATGATCCCAGGGTTTTCTCTCAGGTAATCTTTCTGATTCCTTCTTTGAGAACACATCTAGGTAATCATGGTATTCTTTTGGGACTAGATCCTTTAGACCTGGTTCTATAGTTTGTAATGATAGAAGTATTTGTGCTAGATTGGGTAATTGATGCTTCTTTAGTAGATTACAGTAGAATGTACACCTAGTAAAGTGTACTTCCTGAGTATTCCAGTTGATCTCAGGGTTATGGCAATATAGCCAGTTATATCCTAAGATCATGTGATGTGTTCCAAGGGTAGAAACATAAGCATCCAAGGGTTCATAGTGTCCTTGATAAGAAACAATGAAAGTGACATAGTGGGTAACTTTCCCATATACAGAGTTAGTTCCATCCACATTGTTAACATATAATGGTCTTGGTAATGGGTGTTTAGTGAGCCCTTGTCTATCCACCCATCTTTCATCAATAGAAGTTTGACATGCTCCTGAATCTAGGAGTGCTTCCAGAGCTGCTTGTTACAATACACATTCTAACTTCATTAGAATGGAAAGACATCAATGTTGATTGTCTTGAATATGACTTATCTATATCCCAGGATTGGAGGTCTTCTAAGGGACAGAGTCCAAAGAGGATCTCAGGGAGTATTTTGGGATGGAGGTCAATAGATGAGATCCAAGGGAATGATAAAGGAAGTTTATACTAGACTAGATTCAAGGTCTAACCTTGTAACAGTGAGAATATGGATGAGAGACATTCCTCTCAGTACGTATGTACTTATACTATAGGTAATGGTACACAGACCAAGCTATATATGTATGTATATAGTGAGTTCATAACCCTGGGTCAAGGGTTTGTACAAGAATGAGTCATCTGCAGTAAAGAAGCATACTGTATATCAAATAGGAGTGGCCTCATGGTGGAACAGAGCAAGGAAGAAGCCATGGGCAAAGGGTAGTACTACAATTGGACATGGGGCAAGGGCTTACTGGTCCGGGACTCAGAACACAAGGCACAAGATAGGGGAGACATATAAGGGTCTTGCCATAAGGACTGATAATTGGATAAGGGGAATGGCTAGGAGGGTATATGCAACGACCAGTGGGGTGGGATGTATGAAGGATAGGGTGAAGACGAAGAACGATAGACAGTAGAGCATGCTGATTATGGCCCATCGGTGTAACACTACAGAAAATCGTAACACTGCTTGCCACCACTGACCCTTTCTTTTAAATAAAACACTTAAGAGTAGTGATAACTTGCCACCAATAGCCAATGTTCCAGGGCCAATAGTTCTTGAATGGGTTTGGGGATTGGAGGATTTATGAAAAGAGAAACTATTCCTTACTTGGATTACTAGGGAATCAAGCATACTATTTTTTAATTCCAGTGCCATGCTCCAAGGAGTCACCCTTGTGGAATGAGGATAGACATTTTGAAGCATGCTATCTATAGTACAAGTAGAGAACTGTCTAGTTTCTAAGGAACTGGCTTGTAATTTAAGTCTCTAGACACCTCCATTATCCAAAGACTTCTTTATTTTAAAGACTCTGCTGCTTTCTGCTTTATCTCTACTTCTAGCTTATCCCTCCAATAGGCTTCTGCCTCTTTAGTAGTATAGGCAACCCTCAGATCTACAGTGTTTTGAGTGGGTACTTCTGGTAAGGACCTCCCAGAGTAGTGGGCTCTATTTTCTACCACTTGATCTTGTGGAATTTCTGTATAAGTTCCATAGTAGGGATCCCAGACCTGTTGTCTGATCTGAGATGGTTGCTGAGAAGTATTGGTTCACTTGTTTAGGTTTTTGAAACAGTTAGGCCATATGTGACCTTTCTGACCACACCCACAACAGGTTCTGGTGTCAGGTTTCTCTTTATAGTGATCAATCTCCATGGGAGCACCTCTTCCTGGTTGGATTCCAGTCCTAGTAAACTGAGGAGTTGAAGGGGGAGGTCCCCTAGGTGCTGGATAGCGAGTTTCATTTGCCATAAAGTGATTCATAGGCATAGTTCTTTCTAGATTCATCCTCTCTATGTTTCTTCCTATCTCTCTGAAAACTTTCTTCCAGTCTTCATAACCTGAAACTGTGGTGTGAAGTGCAGCATGGTAGTAGATTCTGTAATCTACTGCATGTTTCAAGAGGGTTTCAGCATGATCTTCAGAGATCTCTGCTTCACTTTGAAGATTTTCAAAGATCTACAAGAATTCATCTATAGATCTCCCATTTTGTTTGAGGGCCTCAAGTCTTCTGAATGATTCCCAGACCAGAACATCGATCCTAAAGCAGTCCTTTACTTCTTCTTCAAAGTCCTTCCATGTAGGCCAGGCATCATCTCCCTTTTTGATAGATAAGATTAGTCCTTTGAAGTCTTTTTCATATTCTTCCTCTGCATCTAGATATTTCTCCATAGTGATTCTGGCAAATTCTTGGGCCTTGTCTTCCATGCGACTCAAGACTGCTACTATTTGATACTTGTTATGTTTCCATTGGTTACAGGTTCTCCAGGCTCTAATCTTTAGCCACCAAGTCCTAAACTGGCTCCTATCTCCATTCCATTTTCCTGGATCTGCGATTTTCTTTGAAACATCTTTTCCTTTGTCTTCTTTGAACTCATCCAGAGTATCATTAAGCTTCCCAAGGACCTCAGCCAGTGTGTCCACTGCTGATTGCCCCAAACTTCCTCCCAATGGTGTGTATGACATCCTTACTACTTAGTATCTTCCAACCAAGCTCTGGGGAGTTTACAACACAAAGATTGGAAGTAGTAGTGTTTAGATCGAAGGTAATAGTGTCTCCTTCGCTGTGTTTGATAGCAACAATGTTTATGTAGTGATGTAACAAAGCTACACATGAACTAAGTACTGGGTAAAGGTTTCCCAGACTACCTCAGCCTCTTGACACTGGATACTGTATGGATCCTCAGCCCAGCTAACCTGGTTGGACAAAACTTATTCAGGCTCGACCCTGATGCTGTAAACAACCCAATGGGGTTATCTTCGAAGATCTATCTATCTGAGACACAAATATACCCTTCTAAGGGGTTCTTCCAAGTCAGAGGGGTTTTGAAACAAATTCTTAGGCAACAGCCTGAATGCCACTTGTCCTTGTGGATCAGGAATGAATACAGCGAAGCTGTAGCACCTTAGCCTTAGTGTCTAGGCAGTGGATGACAGCCTAATCCAAGTGTTATGACCTTAAGCCTCAAGGATTAATGGTTCCACACTGGCTGGACAATCTTACAGTATTCCACCAAGACTGGCAAGAGATAGAGTGAAGGATGGATAAATGAAGCAAAAACAGAGTGAGACTTATCCTTAATACTCTGTAGCTCAAGTCTAGGAGACTGAATGCCAACAAAAGTACAAATGGATTAGGCTAGAGTGTCTAGTATATGTTCCTACCTATTTATATGATAGATCTACTGTGCACAGACCTTACTGTGGTTGATGCTGCACATCCTAGTGTCTGGAGTGATCTAAATAAGTAGTTGGTACCAGGTGTAGCCAATCAAAGTCAAAAGTATTATAAAGTGTTGAAGAAAGAGTGAAGAAAAGAATGGTGAAGATAACTAAGTGTAGTATATGAAAGTGTACATTTTGGCGAAGTAAAGTAGTGGTGTTGTAACACTAAGGACTATTGTACCTCCTTGTGACTTTTGGCACACTCCTTTCCATACTGTCCTCCTAGGTCTGAGGCTTTTCCTTCAAATCCTAAGTGAGGAAAGTAGTTTCTAGTAATTACAAAGAGGATGGTACCAATGGCAGTAGTGAGGGAGTTATTGTGATGAAACTGTGCCATCTTGATCCATTCTGCCCATTCTCCTTGTTTCTTAGCAACATATGATCTTAGATATTGTTCCAGATCTCTGTTAATACACTCTGTTTGACCATCCGTTTCAGGGTGGTATGTAGTAGAGATCCTCTGTGTGATGCCAAGGAGTTTGCATAGCTCTTTGGTGAATTCTGATATGAACTGAGGTCCTCTGTCTGAGACAACTAAGGATAGGAGTCCATGGATACACCAAACATTATCTCTAAATAGGGAAGCTAATTGTTTTGAAGAGATGGTTTTGAAACATGGAATAAAGACCACCTCTTTTGAAAATCGATCTACAATAACACAGATAGAATCAAACTTATTGGAAGATGGTAATCCAGTTATAAAATCTACAGAAAGATCTATCCATGGTCTTATGGGTATTGGTAGAGGTAACAGTTTTCCTGCTGGTGCCTTTGAGGATCTCTTTGTTTGGGCACACACTTGGCAGCTATCTACATAAGATTTGGTGTCTTTAGTTACTCTAGGCCAAGAGAAATATCTAGTAAGTAGATATAAAGTTCTGGCTTGACCAGAATGCCCTGCTGGAGGAGAATCATGATAGATATTAAGTAATTCTAATTGTAAAGTTTCTGGGACATAGACTTTTTGATTTGGATTGATAAAAACCTCATTTGTAGTATCATAAGTGAAAGCAGGTATTTCTAAGTTTTTTAGTTTTTGTGTTTCTTTTTGTATAGATTCATAGAAGGAAGAGGAAAGTGAAATATTATTAATGAATAGTATTTCTGGTAGTACTGTAATATTTTGATTATGGTCAGAGACTGTGTCTCCATGATCAGGTCTTCCAGAGAGAGCATCTGCTCTTCCATTAGAGGATCCTGGTTTGTACATAATGGTATAGTTGAATTCTTATAACAAGGCATGCCATCTTGTCTGCCTCTCAGATAGAGTCTGGAGATGCTTCCAATACTCCAGATTCTTGTGGTCTATCCAAATCTCAAAGGTAGATCTCCCTATGAGATAGTGGCACCATTCTTCTAATGCTCTTATTACTGCTAGGAGTTCTTTATCATAGATAGGGTAATTGCATTCCTATGCATTGGAGGAATGGGAGATAAATGCACTAGGCCTCCATAGTCCATCTTCTCCTTTGACAGATAGTACTCCTCCTATGGCTATATCACTAGCATTGGTTTCTGTCCTGATTTCTTTGTTTTGGTCTGGATAGGCCAAGAGTGGAGTAGTAGTAAAGGCCTTCTTTAGCTCTTGGAATGCCTTTTGTTGATCTGGCCCCCATTTCCATGGAGTATCCTTTTTGGTTAGGTCATTAATGTTACAGTTCACTACTGATATCCTATATCCTTGAACAGAAAGGCTTATTAGCAATGAAGCCTTGATACAACTTAACAATATCTCAGGATGGAGGTCTTCTATGACATATTCCAAGGGGACAATAGATACTCTGGGATGGTGGTCGATATGTTTGATGGTGACCAAGGGAGTTAGAAAGGAATAGGATTGTACTTAGGCTAGCATTCTAGATGCTAACCTTGTAACAGTGAGAATACGGATAAGGGACATTCCCCTTGTGTATGTACATACTTATACTATAGGTAATGGTGCACAGACCAAGCTATGTATGTACATATATGGTAATAGTCCATAACTCTGGGTCAAGGGTTGTACGGGAATGGTCATCCATAGAAGAGAAGCATACTATGCACAGTAGAGAAGCATGCTGTGTAGAAGAGAACTATATAGAAGGAAGAACAGAAATGGCCCATGGTGGAGTAGGGCAAAGGGTATGCCAGGGCAAAGGGTAATACCACAATAGGACATGGGGCAAGGGCTTACCAGTCTGGGACATGAAACACAAGGCATGAGATAGGAGAGATGCATAATGGTCCTGCCGTAAGGACTACCAATCGGATAAGGGGAATGGCCAGGATGGTATAAGCGACTACCAGCGAGGTAGGACAGACATAGGATAGGGTCAGAACAATGAACGAAAGATGGTAGAGCATGCTGATTATGATCTATCGGTGTAACACTACAGAAAATTGTAACATTAGCTCCATCTTTAGATTTCAAGCACCTGCTCAAAAAACCCTAAAAGAAAACCAAAACCCTAGAGGAGGGAAAATTTGACTTTAGTCTCGTCAAGGATATCCTGAACTTCGGCGAATGTGGGGGGGTGGGGGAAGAGCTGAAGACAGCTTGGAGAGATCATTGTCCTATAAGCATGAATTTGTAGAAGGCACAGGCAATGGGGGAGGTTTTGGAACAGGGAATGAGAGGAGGGTGCCAAGTCCGAACTGAAGGGAAGGACTCAAACCGGGAGTGCACCGGGGGAAGATAGGAGTCGTCAGGGGTAGGACAGATGTGCCCCATCCATAAGGCATCCAGAGCAATTGTGGTTTGAGCAAAGAATATTTCCAAACAGTGGGGGTAGCTATGAACTTAGTGAACGAGATTTCAATAATAGACATGAATCATGGTGAAGAAGTCGTAAGGGTTTAGGTCTTGGGGGAAGGAGAGGTGTGCTGGGAGGTCGAGAATGGTAGAGGGAAAATGACAGTTGACATGAGAGTGGACATTAGGATGGAAGACAGTGAAAGACATGGTGGACGATGTGAATGCTGTAGGTCTTCAGAGGTTCTTATAAACCATCGAGGTAGAGGGGAAGTGAAAGAAGGCAACTGGTGCCTATATAGGAGAAGCCAAAGTGGTGTTCCAGAATGAAGGGAGATGGGGTTCTTGAAAGAAGTCCACCTGCTGAGGCGGAAGGTGGGCATCCTGCAGATCAGGAATGCCATGCTTCTAACAGTGGAGGCCATCAGTGCGGGGGTAGAAAGGAAGACAAGAAGACATGGGAAGTGTATAGAGCTGGAGGAGGGGATTCCAGAGTAGAGGCGATTCTCAGGCCATACCTCAAGGCCAGAAGGGAGGGGGAAGGAAACAGTTTTACTTCATGCAGAAAGACTAACCAGAGGATTCATATGAGACGGGTTTGCCAGACCCGGGACAAATGAGGGGGGGAGAAAAGGAGGAGGGGTAGAGTGAAGGGTGCCAACCTTGCTTGACCTCTGATGAGAGACATGTGGGCTAACCATACCCATGTGAGCAATTAAGCCTGAGGTAGTTTAACGACCTACCCAGATCCTCTGGTTATTTAATTTTGAATTATAACTGCTCACTTCTAAGGTGTGAATGGGGGTAAGGGGAACTCCAACCTGGGAGTGACAGTTTAACATCATGACAGACGTCCAACCGAGGAAAGGGGGAGAATGCAGTTTAAGGTCATACTGGTCTGATGGGTTTTCATCTTTTCTTTCTTTTTTCTATGACTGTTAGCAGTTTTATGCCTTGCTGAGAGCTATATTGGAAGACTGAAAGAAAGGGAATAGCAGTTTAATGCCATGCCTATGATGTCCATAGAAGTACACACGAGGAAAGGAACAGAATTTGAAGGAGAAAACAAGGGGAAGGAAGATAGAAGGAGTGGCAGGTCATTGGGAAGTGGGACAAAAGGAGGAAATTCACCCCCTGGACAACACTGGAGGCACCGACAACAGAGAAGGCCCAAAACAGCTCAGAAGTCCCCAGCAGAGGATGTGGGAGAGAAGAGAAGAGGAGAGAGGCACACAGCAGGAGAGGGAACTCAACTAGAGCAGAGGAGGACCGGAGTGGACGGTGGAGGTGATGACAGGACCAAGTTCATGAACCATGGACTGGACACGCTGGTCATGCAGAGAAGGACTGGGGGAGATGGTGAGGAGAGAAGAGAAACACTGAGAATTCAGAGGGGCTGTGGGAAGAGTGGCGGCAACAAAGAAAGAGATGGGGAGGAGCACATGGTGGGTGACAGTGGAAGGGAGGAGAAGAAGAGGAAGGCATGGCAGCAATCCTTGCGGCTCTGACAGCTAACAGCAAGGTTGGCCAGATACGTGTCAAACATATCGGTCGGGAAAGGAGAGGTGGGTGTGGCAGAGAATGGGAGGGGGCCAGAGAGGAATGTGTCATCCCCAATGTCATTAGCCCAGGAAACCATGGGGGGCAGAACAGGAGCTCAAGGAGGAGAGAAACAGGATAGCAGAGTAGACAAAGAGTGGGAGATTGACGGGGTGGCTGTAGGTGAAGAGGTGACCAAAGACGGAAGGGAAACAATATGGAGGGAAAGAATAGGAGACTGCAGCAGAGCAAGCGCGGCATCCATCAACAAAGGAAAGAGAGGGGCATCAAGCAAAGAGCAAAGGGTGGTGAGACTGGATGAAGGAAGGCATAGATGGTGGGGGATGGCAGCCTAGATGGCATGAAGGTGGGCGAGCATACATTGGGATAATGGCAGCCCAGAGGCAATGGTGGCACTGAGAGAGATGGGTGGGGGAACAGAGGTGTCAACAAGATCCTGTATGAAGGGGGATAGAGGTGTCAGAACAGCAGCACAGATGGCGAGGGGAGAAGAAGGGACGAGGGTAAGCCCACCAGAAATAAGGGGGGAGGGCAGTATAAATGACAGGAGAGGTAGGGCCATGTTGTTGACAAGAGGAGAGGAGACAGAGGATGCAGGAGATAAAATGAGAACAACACCCACTGTAACCGATTCGTTGGTGGTGATGAAAGGGTTAGTCTAGACAGCGACCTCAGAATATGTTTGTGGAACAGCAGTGGGTTGTGAGTGCACAGTGGTAGAGGGGAGGAAAGTGGTACACCAGGACAGAGATGGCATGATGAATTGTTCCTGGGCTGCTGGCAACGATGACGAGGGAAGGGTGGTGGCAGCAATGGTTGTCAGCAGAGGACATTGCAGGTAGCGATCATCAAAACTGAGTGGCACTATTTGTTGAGAGATTGGTCAAATAAGAGCTCACTGAATACGAGTGATGTGGTCAGGGGAGGGAGGAGAAGGGGGAGTCAGTGAGTGGCAGGGATGAGGAGAGTTTGTTGGATGATGTGGGGGTCAGTGAAGATCACTGATTTGTCATTGTTGAGCATAGAAGGTTGCTGCTGTAGTACACCAATCAGCAAGAGTGAGAGGTACTTCTGGCATGGATAAAATCATTTGTGTGAGCATTGGGTCCAAGCTAGCAGCAAATGCATCAATTAGAGTATTGTCATCCTGAACCCCAGATTGCACAGTGAGTAATTGGAAGGAAGAGGAATACAGGAGAAAGCCATCGGGCTTTGTTAAATCTTGATGAAGACGTTGGAATTTCCTTTGTGCTTCTTCTCTTGCATTGAATGGGAAGAATATTCATTTGAAATCATCTTTGATTTCTTGATAAAGTCATCCCCAATATTTTTCTCCCTTTTCTTGAATGAGATGATACCATCATTCTGTGAAGGCAGAGCCCCATCCTTTCATCATTTTGTTTAAAAACATAAGACTCTTAGCTGAGTCATTGTATAGTTCTTCATTTAATTTGAAATGGCTGTCCATTTGTATTGGCCAAATTACTGCATCAGTGGTCAAACCAGAGAAGTCTCTGGAGAGTGCAGCTTCTAGTTCTTCTCATGCATCATAGTAAATTGTAGGGGGACAAATTGGCAATTCTGGTTGCCCCAGGTCCATAGGTGAGGGCGGTGGGGATGGGGGAGAAGAGGGGGATGTCACAGGTTGTTCAATTCATAGCAACAGGACAAGCGGAGTTATAGGGGAGAGCGAGGGCACAGTCGATGGTTGGCTCAGTTTGGTTGGAGGTGGGGGTGTGTGTGGTGGAATATTGAATAATTCTGCTGGGGAGTCATTCCATGCCCCGGCCATGGTTTGCATGAGAGGTTCTTCCTCCTATTCTTCTTCTTCTTCTTCATTGTCTTCGTCCAACAACAATGCAGCATATCTGTTAGATGGGGATCCTGTGAATGGGGGAGAGTCCATCATTCATCATAGAGCTTGAGCCATTGCTGACTCTGGTTGAGTTACATGTGGATTGCCAATAGCTCGACCGGTTGTGAGGGCTGATTGAATTCAAGGGGGATGTGTCTGGGGAGTTTCACCAGAAAGGGTAGGTGGCCATGCCACATCCCTCATTAACTGTTGCAGTTGTGGGGTTGACGGTCTTGGTCAACCAGAATGATATAGAATGCAAGGTGGAGAGAATTGGAGAGGACTTTCTCTAGGATGGTCATACAGAGATGGATGAGGAGACCCTGGTGTTGTTGATCCTGATGACTCAGCGGGGCTTCCTTCTTGTGGGAGAGCAGTGACAGGGGAGCAAGTTGGGAGGATAGAGTGATGAGGAAACATGTTGATCAAGGTGAAAAATAACTTGGAGTGGGTGGTACAGGCTTAATAGCACAGTACAATGATGATCTGTATTCTTTTGTTACAGTTCACTACTGATATCCTATATCCTTGAACAGAAAGGCTTATTAGCAATGAAGTCTTGATATGACTTAACAATATCCCAGGATGGAGGTCTTCTATGACGTATTCCAAGGGGACGATGGATACTCTGGGATGGTGGTCAATACATTCAATGGTGACCAAGGGAGTTAGAAAGGAATAGGATTGTACTTAGGCTAGCGTTCTAGGTGCTAACCTTGTAACAGTGAGAATACGGATGAGGGACATTCCCCTTGTGTATGTACATACTTATACTATAGAGAATGGTGCACAGACCAAGCTATGTATATACATATATGGTAATAGTCCATAACTCTGGGTCAAGGGTTGTATGGGAACGGTCATCCATAGAAGAGAAGCATACTATGCACAGTAGAGAAGCATGCTGTGCAGAAGAGAACCATACAGAAGGAAGAACAGAAATGGCCCATGGTGGAATAGGGCAAAGGGTATGCCAGGGCAAAGGGTATGCCAGGGCAAAGGGTATGCCAGGGCAAAGGGTAATACTACAACAGGACATGGGGCAAGGGCTTACTAGTCCGGGACATGAAACACAAGGTGCAAGATAGGAGAGACACATAATGGTCCTACCATAAGGACTGCCAATCGGATAAGGGGAATGGCCAGGATGGTATAAGTGACTACCAGCAGGGTAGGATGGATGTAGAATAGGGTCAGAACAATGAACAAAAGATGGTAGAGCATGCTGATTATGATCCATTGGTATAATGCTACAGAAAATCGTAACAATTAAGGGGTCTGGCTTTCTGGAAGAAGTCTTGAATGAAGTGTCTGTAATAATTGCAGAGTCCCAGGAATGATTGGAGTTGCTTAAGATGAGTGGGGATAGGCCATTCTAATACTCCTGATACCTTCTTTTCCTACATCTCCACTCCTTTTTCTGATACCACCATTCCTAAGTCTACTTTATGCTGTGAGAAGGCATATTTTTCTGGTTTAATAAACAAGTCATTCTCTCTAAGCCTCTGTAGTACTTCCTTGACTATTTCTTCATGTTGCTGTTTTGTCTTTCCAGATGTAAATATGAGGACATCATCTAAGTAAATTACTAAAAAGGTATACATATCATTGAAGATGTCATTCATCATTTGCTGAAAGGTAGAAGGGGAATTAGTCATTCCAAAATACATAACAGTGGGCTCATAGGCTCCAATAGGAGTCACAAAAGCTCTCTTCCATTCATCTCCTTTCTTGATACAAACATTATTGTATCCCTATCTGAGATCTAGGGTAGTGAACATATCAGCCCCTTTGAGGTGATCAATAAGCTATGGAATTAAGGGCAAGGGGTATACATTTTTAATGGTCCCTTCATTTAGATAGTGGTAATCCATTACCAATTGCTTATCACCTGTCTTTTTTGGAATAAAGAACACTGGTGATGTTTATGGGAACTTAGATGGTCCAATATACCCTTTTTGTAACTCTTCTTTGATAAATTTGCAAATCTCTTCCATTTTTGGTTCTGATAGTGGAATGATTCTTCCTTTTTTAGGAGTGAAATCAGGTTTGAGATCTACTGTATAGCATGATCCCATGGTTTTCTCTCAGGTAATCTTTCTGATTTCTTCTTTGAGAACACATCTAGGTAGTCATGGTATTCTTTTGGGACTAGATCCTTTAGATCTAGTTCTATAGTTTGTAATGATAGAGGCATTTGTGCTAGATTGGGCAATTGATGCTTTTTTAGTAGATTACAGTATGATATGCATCGGGTAAAGTGTACTTCCTGAGTATTCCAGTTGATCTCAGAGTTATGGCAATATAGCCAGTCATACTTTAAGATCATGCAATGTGTTCCAAGAGTAGAAACATAAGCATCAAGGGGTTCATAATGCCCTTGATAAGAAACAATGAAAGTAACATAGTGGGTGATTTTCCCATGTGCAGAGTTAGTCCCATCTGCATTGTTAACATCTAATGGTCTTTGTAAAGGGTGTTTAGTGATCCCTTGTCGATCTACCCATCTCTCATCAACAAAAGTTTGGCATGCTCCTGAATCTAGGAGTGCTTCCAAAGCTGCTTGCCACCATTGGTCTTTTCTTTTGAATAAAATACTTAAGGACAGTGATAACTTGCCACCAATGGCCAATGTTCCAGGGCCAATAGTCCCTGAATGGATTGGAGGATTGGAGGATTTGTAAAAAGAGAAACCATTCCTTACTTGAGTTACCAGAGAATCAAGTACACTATTTTTTAATTCCAGTGCCACACTCCAAGGAGTCACTCTTGCAGAATGAGAATAGACATTTTGAAGCATGCTACCTATGGTACAAGTAGGGAACTGTCTAGTTTCTAAGAAACTGGTTTGTATTTTAAGTCTCTAGACACCTCCATTATCCAAAGACTTCTTTATTTTAAAGACTCTGCTGCTTTCTGCTTCACCTCTACTTCTAGTTTATCCCTCCAATAGGCTTCTGCTTCTTCAGTAGTATAGGCAGCCCTTAGATCTGTAGTGTTTTGAGTAGGTACTTCTGGTAAGAGTCTCCCAGGATAGTGGGTTCTATTTTCTACCACTTGATCTTGTGGAATTTCTGTATAAGCTCCATAGTATAGGTCCCAGACTTGTTGCCTTATCTGAGATGGTTGCTGAGAAGCACTTGTTCGTCTATTTGAGTTCTTGAAACAGTTGGGCCATATGTGACCTTTCTGACCACATCCACAACAGGTTCTAGTATCAGATTGCTCTTTTTGGCAATCAATCTCTATGGGAGCACCTCTTCCTGGTTGGATCCCAGTCCTGGTAAACTGAGGAGTCGAAGGGGGAGGTCCCCTAGGTGCTGGATAGTGAGTTTTTTTTGCCATAAAGTGATTCATAGGCATAGTTCTTTCTAGATTCATCCTTTCTATGTTTCTTTCTATCTCTCTAAAAACTTTCTTCCAGTCTTCATAACCTGAAACTGTGGTGTGAAGTGTAGCATGGTAGTAAATTCTGTAATCTACTGTATGTTTCAAGAGGGTTTCAGCATGATCTTCAGAGATCTCTGCTTTACTTTGAAGATTTTCAAAGATCTGAAGGAATTCATCTATAGATCTCCCATTTTGTTTGAGAGCTTCAAGTCTTTTGAATGATTCCCAGACTAGGACATCAATTCTAAAGTATTCCTTTACTTCTTCTTCAAAGTCCTTCCATGTAGGCCAAGCATCATCTCCTTTTTTGATAGATAAGATTAGTCCTTTGAAGACTTTCTCATATTCTTCTTCTACATCTAGATATTTCTCCATGGTGATCGTAGCAAATTCTTTGGCCTTGTCTTTCATGTGACTCAAGACTGCCACTATCTGATACTTGTTATGTTTCCATTGGTTACAGGTTCTCCAGGCTCTAATCTTTAGCCACCAAGTTCTAAATTGGCTCCTATCTCTATTCTATTTTCCTGGATCTGCAATTTTCTTTGAAACATCTTTTCCTTTGTCTTCTTTGAACTCATCCAGAGTATCATTAAGCTTCCCAAGGACCTCAGCCAGTGTGTCCACTGCTGATTGCCCCAAACTTCCCCCCAATGGTGTGTGTGACATCCTTACTACTTAGTATCTTCCAACCAAGCTCTAGGGAGTTTACAACATAAAGATCAGAAATAGTAGTGTTTAGATTAAAGGTAATAGCATCTCCTTCACAGTGTTTGATAGCAACAATGCTTATGTAGTGATGTAACAAAGCTACACATAAACTAAGTACTGGGTAAAGGTTTCCCAGACTATCTTAGCCTCTTGGCACTGGATACTGTATGGATCCTCAGCCCAGCTAACCTGGTTGGACAAAGCTTATTTAGGCTCAACTCTGATGCTGTAAACAACCCAAGAGGGTTATCTGAGAAGATCTATTTATCTAAGACACAAATCTGCCCTTCCAAAAGGCTCCTCCAAGTTAGAGGGGTTTTGAACAAATTCTTAGGCAACAGCCCAAATGCCACTTGTCCTTGTGGATCAAGAATGAATACAGCAAAGCTGTAGCACCTTAGTCTTAGTGCCCAGTGTTATGAATCCATAAGATCACCCCTAAGTCTCTGGATCACTTTTCTTGACCCTCTAGAAGCTACTTTCACTCTAAGGTACTTTTATCTAATCTTATCTATAGGGAGGACCAAAACCCAAAATCTTCGCCCATAATTCCTGGACCAATGGACCGATCCCTTGACCACAGCTCTTCCCCCCAACTCATATGCATCTAGAAGCACCCATGGATGCCATTATATCCCATAGATTCCACCCCCTTGGTGGCAGATCTCTAGATAACCCCAAGAGTGACTTATGCATCAAAAATGCGATCCATCATAACTAAAGCTATGCTGCCACTGTAACAAGGACTCCTCATGCATATTCTTCCATTCTACATGTGCTTTACATGCCCCCTTATGCCCTAGCCCATGTAATCACTAGATCCAGTCAACACCCATGTAAATACTTAGATAGTATATAAAGGCCAAGGAACTTGACCAGGGGACTCCCCAGTCAAGTTCTCTTTGAGTTCTCCCTCTGGTAGGAGGCCCCACAGTAAGATAGACTCAGTTCTCCCCTTTCTACTTCGCATTTTTCACTATCTTTGGCCCCCTCTCCATAGATCTCTACTACCAGCCCTATCTAAGGCCTGGTTAGAGGTTTGAGGTGTTTCACCCAGGCAGTGGATGACAGCCTAATCCAAGTGTTATGACCTTAAGCCTCAGGGACTAATGGTTCCACACTGGCTGGACAATCTTACAGTATTCCACCAAGACTGGCAAGAGATAGAGTGAAGGATGGATGGATAATGCAAAAACAGAGTGAGACTGTTCCTTAATACTCTGTAGCTCAAGTCCAGGAGACTGAATGCCAACAAAAGTACAAATAGATTAGGCTGGAGTATCTAGTATATGTTCCTACTTATTTATATGATAGATCTACTATGCACAGACCTTACTGCAGTTGATGCTGTGCATCCTAATGTCTGGAGTGATCTAAATAAGTAGTTGGAACCAGGTATATCCAACTAAATATATAAGGTTATGAAGTAGTGATGGACTAATGAAAGTGTAGCTTTTTTGGTGAAGTAAAGTAGGGTGTTGTAACACCAAGAGAATTCTGGCAGTACTTAGATGTCTTCTCTCAGTAAGAATCTGAAAGGATGCCAACCAGAAAACCCTAGAATCATATGGTAGATCTTGAAGCC
>JBBPKO010000111.1:33506-47065 GCA_038089295.1 Xerocomus amazonicus
GACTTTGTTCTAAAGAAGAGACAGATCATTTCCTTATTAGATAATGAAATAGAAGAAGTTTGAACCTTCATTAACAAAGTGCTGAAGAAGGGCTATATTAGACCCTCTAAGTCCCTACAGACCTCTCCTGTGTTCTTCATTCCAAATAAAGATGGCAGAAAATGCATGGTCATTGATTACCACTATCTGAATAAAAGCACCATCAAAAACAATTACCCATTATCCCTGATCTCCACAATTATCAACCATCTGAAGGGTTCCAATTGTTTTACCATGCTAGACCTCAGATGGGGCTATAGCAATGTCCACATCAAAAAAGGAGATGAGTGGAAGAGAGCCTTTACTACTCTGATTGGATCATATGAGCTGCTAGTAATGTACTTTGACATATGCAATTTGCTAGGCATCTTCTAGAATATGGTCAATGATATCTGTTATGAGTCTTAACTCCTTGAACAGAAAGGCTTTTAGTGTGATGAGCCTTGACATGACTTAACTATATTCTCTAGATGAAGACTATTATATGTATAGACAATGATAGTGGGATTCAAGAGGAACAGAAGAGTTCCAGGATGGTGGTTGATGTACAATAATGACTAAGGGAATGATAAAGGAATCAAGGAGAAAGCTAGTGGAGACTAGTCTTGTATTGGTGAGATTGCAGTTAGGAGACTACCTCTCTACTGTATCTAAGTATCTATACTACAGGGGATAGTGTATAGACCAAGCTATATATGTACTTACATATATGAAAAGTGGTAAAGGGTTTCATAACCCAGGGTAGAGGGTAAGTATGGGGATAGGCTAACCATGGGAGGGAAGCATACTGTGAGGCAAAGAAGAACAGCCACATGGCAGAAGTGAGGCAAAGGGTATGCCATGGACAAAGGGTGGTACTACAATACAATCTGGAGCAAAGACATTACCAGACTGGGATATAGGAATAAAGACATATGAAAGGAGACATACATAGAGGTTCTGCCACAAGGACTGACAAGCAGAGTATGGGAGTGGTGAGGACAGTATAAGTGACTACCAGAGTGTTACAACACCACTACTATATTTCACCAAAATGTAAACTTCTAAGTACTACACTTAGTCATCTTTCTTATCCTTACTCTTTCTTCAACACTTCATACCATTTTTGCATTCAGTTGGCCACACTTGGTACTAACTACTTATTTAGATCACTCCAGACATTAGGATGCATAGCACCAACTGCAGTAATGTCTGTGTATAGTAGATCTATCATATAAATAAGTAGAAACATGTACTAGATACTCTAGCCTAATCTATTTGTACTTTTGTTGACATTCAGTCTCCTAGACTTGAGCTACAGAGTATTGAGGACAAGTCTCACTCTGTTTTCATTTCATTCATCCATCTTCTACTCTATCTCTTGCCAGTCTTGATGGAATACTGTAAGATTATCTAGCTAGTATGGAACTATTAGTCCTTGAGGCTTAAGGTCATAACACAGAGGGAAGGAGTGAATGAAGGATAGGGTAAGAATGATGAATGTTACACTTCTTGTACCTTTGAGACAGTAGAGTCAAGGAAGGTAAAGAAACTCAAGCAAAAGGGAGATCTCACTTCAAGGATAAGACTAGAATTACATAGGATTGCATAGAACTAGCTTACTGATTACTATACAAGGGCAATGGTTATATACTACTTCCTCTAGCACACAGACCATACTGACTCAGCTACTACAGAATGAGTAAGTGTGCTGTGGAATGATTCCTTGGAGTATGGGGAAGGAGAAGTAATGGGGATGAGGAACACAAGATGGTTAAGTAAGAACCACCTAAAAGGGGAATATTGTCTGCATGAAAGAGGACTTATCATAAGAGCAATGTATAATAAGAGAATGAAGGAGAAAATCATAACAATGAAGCAGATATGATAGACTATTGCTAGAATGAGCACATGATGGAGTGGTACTAAAAATTGTAACAATATCTTAGTGGTGATCTATATTGATGACATTATGATATTCACAAAAGAAAAGACTAAAAAGGAGTCTATGGAAGTTGTAGGAGAAGTACTGAAAAGATTATAAGAAAATGATTTATATCTGGAACCAAGCAAATGCTACTTCAATCAGGAAAAGGTGACTATCTGGGCATGGTCATCTCCAAGGAAGGAGTTGAGATGTAGAAAGGAAAAACTGAGAGAATAGCAAACTAGCCAATCCCTACCACACTAAAGTAGTTGTGAGGTTTTCTAGGTCTCACAAACTATTACTGAAAGTTCATTAAAGACTTGGCCATAGTGGTAAGGCCTTTGAATGATCTAACCCTGAAAGACACACCTTTTCAGTAGACTAAAAGGCAACAGTAGGCCTTTGATCAACTAAAAGGAATTGTCTCTGCTACACCATTCTTTGTCTATTCTGACAGAGATAAATCCATACACATCAAATGTGACACATCTGATGTTGCCACTAGAGTAGTCTTGTCATATTGCCAAGCCAATGGAAACTGTTACGTTTTTCTTGTTTTTCCTCCCACATTCCTCTATGGTCGCCCTTATCGTTCTTATCTGATCAGATCTCGTCTTATCGATGGACACTATTCTCCTTCTAGGCAATGATTGCTATCTTGCCTCGTTTCCCTTATCAGATCCCCAGCTGATTACTATCGGCCCAAAACCCCAACTGATCCCAATCATAGCCCCATAGATCATTATGATAACGCTTAGTCAGGGTGGTCTGTGCACCACTGGGGATAGTATAAATACTTAGTGCCATGTACTAGTAGCAGTAAGCTAGTTCTACGCAATACCACGTAGGTTCTAGACTTGTCCTCTTAGCTCCTAAGCTTTGAGTAGTATCTTTCGACTTCACCATCGATAAGATACTAAGAAGCATAACAGAAACTGGCACCCCACACCTTCTACTCCTATTCCCTTGAATCTGCAGAATGAAATTACCTTATATATTACAAAGAACTACTTGTAATTATATGTACACTCAAAGAATGGCAATACCATCTATTAGAAAGACCTGAATTTGAGATATGGACTGATCAAAAAGCTCTGGAATTCTAGCATAAGCTGCAGGATCTGTCAGCTTGACAAGCATGCTACCATGAATTCCTCCTCGAATATAATTATAAGATTGTGCACAAATCTGGATCTTCCAATAGATGTGCTAATGCCCTCTTGTGAAGGCCCAATCATGGTGAAGCTGACAATGATTGTAACAAAGGCATTACAGTTCTCCATACTACTTGTTTCTCTCAACCTGCTATTCTAGTCCAGTCAGTGCTCACAGATCATATTTGTATAAGTTTGCTGGATATGCCACCTGTCAGCTATGACAAGGATGAGGAACTGGGCATGATGATTGATTGCAAAGGGCAAGTGTTTGTCCCTGGGTCCCTCTGACAGAATGTTCTGATAGAGAAGCAGAGGTCTAGAAAGGGAATAGTATCCAGGTCATGGGAAATCAAGACAAGGTGATGGAAAGGTTATTATAGAGTCAGAAAAGGAAAGATCAAGGAAAGAGAAGTGTGAAGGGAACAATAGAGAGAATAAAACATAACACTAGATGTCATTGATCCAGAGCTTGTTCTACTATCTTTCTGCTAAGGAGAGGCAGTTGCTAGGTTATAGGTGGAGAGAGTTGGACAACAAGAGAACATGATATGTAGTACTGGCTTAATAGCATCAGTACAATGAAAACCATAATCTTTTGTTACAAGCTTAAGTCCTTGACTAGCTTTGACACTCTCTTGCTAGTGTATTTACAGTTGTAGCCTCTTACTATAACTAGGATTCCCAGGATGATGGCTGATATATAGATGACAAATAGTGGTAATCAAGGAGAAGAAGGACTAAAGAGCTTAAGGTAGAAACAACAATGAGATGGTGAGGTTACAGTTAGGGAGACTCCCTCTACTATACACAAGTACTTATACTATAGAGGAAGACACATAGACTAAGCTACATAGGTACTTATATGGAAACTGGATTAAGAGTTCCATAACCCAAGGTGAAGAGTTGTACTTGGGAGGCTAACCATCTAGGAAAGAAAGACATACTACAAACTGAGAGTCTAGAAAAACAGCCACATGGCAAGAAGGATGAAGAGTAAGGCTATGAGGTGGAAGCTAGAACTACAATATGATTTAAGACAAGGGCATTACTAGATTGGGACAAGAGGAAAGAAACATACTAAAGGATCTAGGCATAATATTCCTGCCATAAGGGCTGACAAATGGAGAATAGGAATGGTGAGGAAAGTAAACATGAGTACCAGCAGAGTGGGACAGATAAGGATTAGGGTCTAAATGATGAAGGCTAGATGATAAACCATGGCAAGGGCTAGCACATGGAGAAGTGGGAACAACAATTGTAACAAAAGGCATTTGGAATGGATTTTACTGATAGTAGAGTGATTGAGACTAGTAGAACTTGAAATCTAGTGAGTGAATTGACCCAATTCCACCAAATGAGTAATATGAGAAATTTATCTAATAGAAAGAGATTTCATAATGATAGTAGTAGAAAGAGCAGTGATATTTTTGGTTTACATCACATGACCAATGGCTTATGTTAGAACATTGCAAAAGATATCAATTTTATATATTTCTGTGTTAGCAACAAAACTGTTACAATGAGTACCCTTCATTAATTAGGGAATATCTCATAAGCCTGTGAATTTGATCACATGACATAGGGGGATGATTTGTAGCCAAGAATGACTACTATATTTGATATCTACAAAGCTAAGTGAAATTCCTACACATAATTGCAGTACACTTCAAGTGACTAGATTGAGGTCAAACATTGTAACTGTTTTATTGCACACTGTAATTGCTAGCTCATGTACCTCTTTTTGTTCACTGCTAGTACAGACCACAGCTCACTAAGATTGAGAACTAGAATCTTATTTCATAATGTTAATAAAGATACAGTACACTCAGTCAATGTGTAGTAATGAATGCTACCTGTCATATCTAGTACCTCCAAGCAACTCTGGTCTCTCTATACCAACTCCAAGTACATTTTGATGCAACTCCAGTCTGTTCTCCTTGTCCTTGATACTTAGCACCTTTGAACCCTGTTAGAAATGGGCCAAACAAACTACAAGGTAACTCTGTTAGAACAGAGTTGAGAGGCCAGGACTTTGGCTTCACCTTATGTGGTGTGCCCTTGCATGGAAATTGGAGTCCCAAATTTACAGAGAGTCAGAGGTTCAGAGGTGATCAAAGAGAACACATAAAGGGGGAGAACATCAATTCTTGTCAATATTCAAACTAGAGAAATACAGGGATGTAATTAAGGGTTTAAATACCAAAAAGTGAAGCAATCATATGTTAAAAAGACATAGGGGTGAAAGGTGTAACATAGCAACAAATGAAATAACAAAGATAGAAGGGAGAACAGCTATACCAGTGACATTGGAGTGATAGAGGAGGACAATTAGAGGTCTCAGAGATGTCACCTGAGTTAGGAGTAGCAACTGTTGAGTGTCAATGAATATCATAATCATAGGTAAATCAAATAGGTCTAAAGGTGTGAAGTATCAAAGGTATAGAGAACATACCAGAGTTGCATCAAAATGTACTTAGAGTGTTACAATTTTCTATAGCATTACACCGAGTGGTCATTCTCAGTACACTTTATCATCTAACCTTCATTGTCTGTGCCATATCCTTCATACACCCCACCCCGCTGGTAGTCACCTATACCATCCTAGCCACTCCCCTTATCCACTTGTCAGTCCTTGTGGCAGGAACCCTATGCCCTATCACCCCTATGCTTATCGTTATTGCCTTGGGGTCATAACATAGGAAACCCCTATGTCTATTGCCGCCAACCCCTATGTTGCCCTATCACCGCCTATCTTTGTCTCGGACCGGTAAGCCCTTGCTCCATGTCCTGATGTATTCCTAGAATAGCTCATCTCATAGCATCCTTCTGATGTTCATGCCATGAGGCTGTTTCGCTTACATACAGAGTGTAACCCCTGTGGCTTATCGTCTACAAGTTGCCTATCTGGTACATGCCCTTGACCCAGGGCTATGGTAGTTTCCATATCTGTACTTAGCATAGCATGGTCTGTGCACCATTGCTGGTAGCATAAGTACTAGTGTACCTTGGGGGATAGTCCCCAACTTGTATCTATGCTTATAGTGGTAAGAGCTAGGTGGTCTTGCCAATCCAATCTCCCTCCTCTCTTGACTGTTGTCAACACAGCAAGAATCGTAACCTACAATGAGTAGCGTTGACTCCACGCAAGTCCCTCAAGTTGTCTATCTACGTCGTCCATACATTGACCTCTAACAATCACGTGTATCCATTAACGTCATCTAAACGTTAACTCTTGCTTTCAAGTATAGGGAGATAAGCAAGTGTAACATAGAGTTGGTATAGAGGGACTGGAGTTGCTCAGAGGTACTAGATATGACAGACCCTTTGCATTTGACTTACTATGATTATGATATTCATTCACACTTAACAGTTGCTACCCTTTACTCAGGTGACATCTCTGAGAACTCCAATTGTCCTCCTTTCCTTCACTCCAATGTCACTGGTACAGCTTGATACATCTCTAATCTCTACACTAGGCTTAAATTAGCCCAATGATTGAGATCTATAGAAGAGAGGGCTGAAACACATCTAACCTCTTGATCAAGCCTTAGTTAAGGCTGATATGGGAGATCTAAGGAGAGGGGGCCTAGATAGTGAAAAATGCGAAGTGGAGGAGAGGGAACTGAGTCTATCTTGCTGTGGGGCCTTCTACCAGAGGGAGAACTCCAAGAGAACTTGACTGGGGAGTCCCCTGGTCAAGTTCCTTGGGCTTTATATACTAACTAACTATTTACATGAGTTGTACTTAGATCTAGTGATTGGATGGGTTAGGGCATAAGGGGGCATGTAGAGAGCATGTAAAATGGAATAATATACACATGGTGTCCTTGCTGCAGTGGCAGCATAGCCCTAGCTATGACAGTTCGCATTTTGATGCTTTAAGTTACCTTTGAGGAGATCTGAAGATCTGCCACAAAGCAGATAGAATGTGAGGGATGTAAGGGCATCCATGGATGCTTCTAGATGCATATTGGTTTGGGGGAAGAGCTGGGGCCAAGGGATCGGTCCATTGGTCCAGGATTAATGGGCGAAGTTTTTGAGTTTTGGTCCCCCCTATAGATAAGATTAGATAAAAGTGTCTTAGAGCGAAAGTTGCTCTAGAAAATCAGGAAAAATCAGGAAAAATAAGAGAAAAATAGGGTGATTCATAACAAGGGCCTTGTAGGGCAAAGATCTAAGAAATATGGGGAAGCAGGACTGAGTCTATCTTGCTTAGGTCTCCTACCAGAGGGAGAACACCAATAGAACTTGACTAGGGAACCCTCTGGTCAAGTTCTTTGGGCTTTATATACTAACTAACTATTTACATGAGTTGTACTTAGATCTAATGATCAGATGGGTTAGGACATATGAGGGCATATATAGTGCATATAAGATGGAAGTATGTATATGCATGAGGTTACCTTTGTACAGTGGCAGCATAGCCCTAAATATAATAGTTTGCATTTTTTATATATAAGTCATCTTTGGAGAGATCTGAAGATCTACCACCAAGGGGGTGGAATCTATGGGAGATAAGGGTGTCTATGGATGCTTCTAGATGCATATGAGTTGAGGGGGAGAGCTGGGGCCAAGGGATCAGTCCATTGGTCCAGGATTTATAAGTGAAGTTTTTGAGTTTTGATGCCCCTATAGATTAGATTAGATAAACTGACCTTGGAGTGAAACTTGTCTAGGAAATCAGGAAAAATAGGGAGAAATCAGGGAAAAATGGAGTGAGTCATAACACAACCATCCTCCTTTCTATCTTTGCTATTTCATTTATTGCTATGTTTCACCTTTCATCCCTATGTTTTTCTAACATGTGATTTACCTCACTTTTGAGTATTTAAACTCTTCATTACATCCCTATAATTCCTTGGTTCCAATATCAATAAGAATCAACATTTTCCCCCTCTGTGTGCTCTCTCTGTTCCCCTCCAAACCTCTGACCTCTATAAATTCAGGACTCTGGATTTCATACAAGGGTGCATCACATAAGGTGAAGCTAAAGTCCAGGCCTCTCAACTCTGATATAATGGAGTTACCTCAGAGATTGTTCAGCCCTTTTCTAACACTACCACTGAGATATAGATCACCATCTATTTCTTCTTATCCTCACCTACAATGCCTAAATGGAAAAGAAACCTCTTTAAGAGACCAAAAATAGCCTAAAAACCTTTGAAAGAGGATGACATAGGTCTGAGAGCAAACTATGAATAACCTGCTTTTGCCATATAGTAGATCAAGGATTTCTTCTTGAAATGGAAGCAGTCATGGGGTGAGGAGCCTCTTACACACACAAAGACAACAAAAAGCACAGATAGGAGAAGACTAGTTCAAGAAACAGAAAAAACAAAAAAACAAGGCAGTAAAAGTCTAACATATCAAAGATAATCTAGCAGAGTCTTGGATACACTGCTTTGGTGTCTTGGCAATCTGAGTGGAGAGGAGAGAACCAGAGGTCTCACTTGCCAACCTCTGACTTTGGACACTAGCTAGTAGTGGCAGGTAGGATAGTTGATGTTCTTAGTGACTACCTATTACAAGGCTTGAATATTTGAACTACTATGACTTAGCAATGAACCTTGGATATATGCTTGCTGAGCTACTCCCAGGATGAAGACTATCATATGTATAGGTGATGATAGTTGGTTTCAAGGAGAAGAGATGGAGTTCTGGGATAGTGGTTGGCATATGGATGACATCCAATGGTGACTAAGAGAACAGGAAAGGACTCAAGAAGAAGCTAGCAATGACTAGCCATATAAAGATGAGATTACAATTAAAAGACTCTCCCTCTACTATATATGAGTACTTATACTACAGGGTATGGTGTACAGACCAGGCTATGTAGGTACTTGTATGGAAAGTGGTGAAGGGTTCCATAACCTAGGGTAGAGGGTATGTACTAGAAGAGGTTAATCATAGAAGGGAAGCATACTACTGGGCAAAGGGGAATGGCCTCATGGCAGAAACAGGGCAAAGGAGAAGCCATGGCCAAAGGATAATACTATAAACAGTATCAGGACAAAGGCATTACCAGACTGGGATGAGAGAAAGGAAATGTACAAGAGGATTTATACATAATGGTCCTACTATGAGGATGGACAAACAGAGTAGAGGAGTGGCCAGGAAGGTATATGTGACTATCAGTGGGAGGGACAAAGGTAGGAAAGGGACCAAATGATGAAGTAGATATGATATACTGTGGCAAGTATGAGCACACAGGGAAGTGGTACTAAAAATCATAACAGTACCTATCCATTATAATCCATAGTATGATAACAAATGTGGTCAGCCAACCCTTACTTCAGTTCTTTAACTAGTTTGAGTTTTTGGAGTGGGCCAGGACCTTGAGGATTCCAAAACCAAGTTGGAAGTGAAAGGGTTTTAAAAAAGATCTAAGGATAAAAAGGCTATCAAGTTCAAAAAAAAAGATGTGTGACAATTGCTGCAGAGCAAAGGTCATTAAGAGAGAGTCCCTCATCTGAAAAAGAACTGCTTAATTAGATGATTTGGGGAAACTGACTACTTGCTACATGGGCATTTGTCTTTTTATGCACTACAAGTGTGGACTGTTTTGATTCATGGCGAGCACCCTGCTGGGAGGTATGGTAACAGAAAGGGCATTGGCCAATGCAAGTCATGACAGATTATGACCTGACATCCCATCAAGGTTCCTCGACTGAGTAGACCAATTCAAGCCTTGGATTGTAGCTTGGTAGGCAAGGGAGTTCATCTATCTGCAATGGAGAAATTCCCTCTTGTCCATGGACAGTACTGTGACTACAGGTACCACACAACAGTCAGCCGTTGTCATCGAGGCTCCCGCGAGTCATCCACAAATTTCAACGATCCACAGTCTATCAATAAGTTTACCGATATCTACATATCTTACAACAGTCAGCACACATTGCTTCACACAGGTTTCTCCACCACTTCCTCCTTACTTTCCCCGCTCCCCACCGCCACCTCCGTCATCCGCAAATCATAGGCAAACGTCAACAAGTAAAACGTAAACCCAAACGCGATCGTCCACTCGATCACCCCTCCAACCTCCTGCGCGTAATACAACGTCACCCCAAACACGATCGCCAAGAGCACCAATGTCAGGCCAATTACCGCTTTGGCAACGTAGGCTCGCTTGAGCTGGACAAGCGACGGGTAATCGTGCGCGAGCCAGCCGAACTCGATCACCGTGAAGATAGATGAGAGCGCGACGCCGACGATGAAGACGAGTAAGAAGCATTTGTGCGCGGTTGGGTATCGACCTGTGTCAAAGCCGGAGAGGAGGGCGAGGCCCCACATGGCGATGAAGGCACCAGCGATGGCGAGTCGGCCGAAGATGCGCTCGAGGTGGCTGTATTCTCGGGGTAGTCTTCCTTGGTGTCGGAGGAGACGCTCGATGATGAGCGAGAGGAGGAGTCCGGGTCCGGTAATACAGCATGCGACGACGAAGAGGGGTTTTAGGAAAGAGGCGCCGATATCAGAGATGTAGGCCACGTTGATTTGCGTGGACACGTATTTGGGTTGTCCAGAGATGAGCCAAGTCAGTAGCATTGCAAGCAAGGTAGAGAACCATATGAACGCTGAGAATAGTGGGATTGCTACAAAGTAACGGTGTTGCCTGATCGTCGGGCGCATGGTTCAATGGGGGATTGACGACTACGCCGCATCCTGTCGCCTTTATACGCGGAGTCTTCGGTTAGAATGGCTTGGGACACGCTGACACACCTTTTCAGGGTAGCATGGCCCTTGGGTTTCGACGGCTAAGACAATGTGACACCTTGGATACAGAGGGGACAGCAGACCAGTGCACCAATCAGCGATAGTCCAATGTTAATGAAGACGCACGCTGTCAACGTGTATTAATGAGTGCTACCACAGAGGCACAGGTCACCGTTTCTTCTTGTCCTCGCCTTCAATGCCCATGTGGCCGAGACCCTTTTCCACCCCCATTATCAAATGATTGGGAGACCCGAACATCATCGAATCGTCTTCAGTTTCCCACCCTGCCTTCACTAGAGACTGAATGAAACGCGGCAGTGACTCGCGGATCGCCAGCAACGTGGAACGCAGGACGTGTACTGCATCGTTTTCTCCTTGGTTACATAACTGTCGTGCGACTTCGATACCATGGATCCAAGCCTGAAGCTGATCCATCGAGCGGTATCCTTCCTTGAAGCAAACCGCGGTCGTAGTACGGCGCGAATGATGGCGATTCCCACCCACTATAAATAACACATACCGTTCGCCTTCGAATATGTGCAACGCGGATGTGATGTGTTCCGCAGCACATCGCGAAGTAATACGACGGAACGACGTTCCGAGAACACATCGACCTATGCTGCGCCCTGTGGGTGTGTCGCGGATATTACCGGGGATCCCAAATAGGATCTCTTTTGAGGCGACACTGGCAGGACTGAGTGCTGTCGTGGCAAGTGTTTCATTCGGCGCTTTAAAGCTGGTCCACAGAATAGATGCCCGCTGTCTGTTAAGCGTGCGTAGAACCACCGCACGCACAGCAAGATAGTTGAGCAACAGGTGGGCTCCAACCAAGCTGAACAGCACAGCATATGTCAAGGTGGGTGTGTTCACATACGATATGAGAAACGTTCCGAGCTGCAGTCCATCAGTGAAAAGGTGCTGATGACAGCTATGGTGCTCACCAACATTCCCGAGAGTCCAACGACGGTCTCCCTACTCGCATCTTTTGCACTCACTTCACCGACATCTCCCTTGCCGTTCAGTGGCGAAGCAAAGTGATTCGTAAGCGCAGCTTTTGAGCCACCTGCTACGAGTACACAAAGCGACTTCATGCCACCGCTTAAACACAACGAGATGACTTGTAGCGTAGCCCCCGACGGAAGTGCGGACCAATGTTTTGATACATTGATTGATCCAATAAAAGGTACGAGTGTGTCCAGCACCGTGGACGCATCGTTGAATACGTCAGCGAGATATCGGAATGTTTTGGTTTCTGGGTAAAGTGATGTTCCAAAATAATATGCCGCGAGGATGGCTAACCGACGAGTTGAGCATTTGTAGGGTTTCAGTCAGTCAGACATGACCCACTTGTCAATCGAGAGAAGGCATCCTTCAAAACCGTCAAGAAGAGTGCGTAAGTTGCCGAGGCAGATGCGTCGCCTACACCAACGCCTTGGGTGAATGCGATTGAGTGCCCCTGGTGGAGATGAAGGACATAAAGGCAGAGATACCTTCCAAAGCACCCCGAGAAGCTAATAGTCCTGAGAGAGAGTTACAAAACGCTTGTAGAGCGTTGTAAATCTGATAGCTGAAACACGATTCAAACATGCTCGTCCAAGCATACCCGCGGGGTTAAGGATGATCACATACTCGAGGTAATCTAGAGTATCCAGGGTAGGTTAAGTTGGTTTCGGTTTCCACGCCAAGGGACGAACTTTACCTGAGGAGACGCTCGTCGGGTACCCGGCGGGAAGGAAAAGGTCGGAAAGAACATGGTATAAGGAACCGAGTGGTGTGTATGGGGTGCCCATATGATCCCGAGAGGAAGACGAGGAGGTCGCGTTCCTCACCATTCGGGTATCATTCTCATCCGCATGCTGTATCGGCCACCGTTCGGCGGGTATTTTAGATACACGACCGGCATCGTCTCGCTCGACCACGACGACCACATTAGCTATTCTAGCTGCCATGGCAAGAGGCTTTGGTGTGGTCGGACTGCTGGTTGTGGTTGAAACCCGTATGGTATATTTCGCAGGCTTGTCTAACCCCGGTCAAATTATATGGCGTTATGGTGGCGACTTCCACCTCCCAAACAGGAACGAACAGATCCCAATGGAATGGTTCGCTGAGACTCTTCCGTTCGCCAGATAAAGCTTAAAAGTTTTCTTCCGTCGTGTCAAGTCCACTCTGACCCGGACTGTCATGGTCGGTAACACCGTCGACGGTAGTGACCCTGGGTCTGTCAAGCTCGTCGCAGACCTCTGGTTCATCATCATGGGCCTGCTGTCCCCATCCGACGTCGTGCGCTTGAGCCTCGTAAGTCACCCCACCGCCATCCTTGTTATTAAATTACTTATTCGTGAGTTCGAGAAAAGACATGCAAGACGCTCTACGAGTACTCTCAGTACCACCATGTCTGGCATAGTGCGCTCGTCAAACACCGCTTTCTATCCAAAAACTACCCGCATCTCCGTTGCGCCCAGACGGATGTTATCCGACGCCAACTTATCACCACCGCACGCCTCGATACCTCGTTCTCCAACGGTGCACTCAAGCCCATCCGGAGCTACTCCTTTCCACTCGATTTTCCGGGCGTGTTCCAGGGCATGAAGTTCGTGCCCGGTAGCGACTGGCTCATACTACTCTTCCACAGCCGAACGCTTAATCCTGCCCGCCATTCGAATTTGTGTCTGTTCAAGCCACCAATGGCCGCGTCGGGTAAATCAAACCAGCCCATTTCGGTTACCCTACAGAGCGAGTGGTGCTGG
>JBBPKO010000111.1:49113-61100 GCA_038089295.1 Xerocomus amazonicus
GTTAGAGAGAGCTGACTACCAAACAAAGCTGTTGATGGAACCGGCGGTGGCTTGTCGTGCCTAACGCCGGGTCAATGTTTTCAAAGTGATGATGGTCAGGGTTGGCTTCCTTCAAGTCGGGGCCAAAAGTTCTATTATGTATGTCACAGGAAGAATCGGCCGCGGGGCCGATGCTTTACAAACAATCGTGTTCATTTCCGGAACATTGAAACACTCTGCATGCCGTAGTGATTTTTGGGGGTTTGCGTTATCTTACATGTGGGCAAACAATTTGGAGTAGTGTATGACGTCGAATGTCTTAACCGAATAATGCGTGGCCATGGCAAAAAGGCACACAACTGAACTAGAGGGGTATAAACTCGCGTCGACTCAGGGTTCAGCAAACGTACTGTATGCGCCTCAAAGGGACGTAGATGAGAAACAGCGCCGATCTTCCGCAGAGCATTAGCCCGTGAATAGCCTGGACGACGGAGTTCACCCAGGTCATCGAATATTCACCTATACCTAACGTAAATCGCGAAATCGGTACTTCTCGCGCCGGGCGACATAAGTTTTGTTTTGCGCTTTCCAAATCGAGTGGACCTACCATCGGAGATCCTCGACGAATGGTGAATGGAGTGTTCGTTAGAAGCCCAACAAAACTTTCGTTGGGCTCTACTTGCCGTGGAACGGTCTTCACCGTCAAAAGACCGTTCGAAGACCGGACAACGCTTGTAATGAGCAATCTCGCTATCAAGGAGGGAAAATATAAAACTAGCGCATGAATTCTGTGACATGTTAAAACCGTGCTTGCTGCACAAGGTATTAATTTAGGGGAGAAGAAGGTAAATCAACAATCACTTTGTATAGAGACATTTCATGTTTGACATCCAATGTCAACTAATTCGGAATACGACTCTGTGTCAACTGTTGGAATTCCAATAGCGTCAGTAAACCCGTACTAGTGAAGGCGAGCATACTTGATCGTACCGCATTTCAAGTTCTCAAGAGGAGAGACAGGCTTCCCTTAGGCAGAAACAGTGATCACGGCGGGCTTTGATTCCCGGAGTGTGAGCGTGTCAAGTGCATCGTGGAAGTCCTCTTCCTCTTCCTCCTCTTCCTCCTCCTCTTCCTCCTCACCTTGAGACTCATCGTCTAAAGGTTCGTCCTCGAAATCAAGCTGTCAAAAAGAAAATAATGGATACTTGTTTTTAACAACGTCAGGAATGGTGCATACCGGATCATAAATGACGCGGATGATCAGGCTACAGCTAGGACAGGTCGCGATGTCCTCATAGCTTGCGAGCTGCTTCCGGGAGATCTCAAAGCGGTCTCCGCAAGGGCAGGGATAGTGGTAGACGCCTTTTTCATCGTCCCAGTTCATGTCTTCAATTTCGATCTCATCATAGTATGCACCCATCGCGAGCAGCCCGTCTCGTCAACAACAGAATGGATCTGGCCTGAGTCAGCGTAGGTGGCTGTGTCACGTTTTAGATTTTAAATTTAATGTTGTGTTGGTCCACATGTTCGTGTCTGATGTTCGTGTCTAGGACACCAAAAGACTAGCGGTACAGATCTTATCAATCCACGTTGCGCCACTACTGTTAAATTGTGGAACTGGCGTGGCTTTCGGCGTTCCGAAGCCAATCCAGCACTTCTGACGTGAACGAGAAAGAGATGAGGGTATGTAAACTTCTTTTGCAAGCCCAACGGCCTTGTCGCCGGGCACCCCATATAATGGACCAACCCACTTGGCATTATTAGGCGTTATCGATGATACTTTTAATCTCGCGTCCTATCGTAGGGGTAAATGTGGTACTTGGTTCGGCCACGGCCCTTTTTTCGACTGTCTAGTCGGGGTTGATATTCCGCGTATCGCAATCTCCTGATCAGCGCCCTGCGAGTCTCTGTTATCAGTGATCACACCCAACTTATATATAGCCCAAGGTGAAATTGTTTCATGTTCCTTATCCTCGCGAAAAGATGTCTGCTACACACAAAACATCTGACTCTGTTAACTCCAGCGCGCATCTTAAGCGTTCTATCAACGATACGTTGCTGCCAGCTCCCCGCATTAGTGCAGAGCCAGATTTACCCGAGGGAGGTTTTACGGCCTGGTGTACAGTTCTTGGAGTGTAAGGGTTTCCCTGTCGACGTGCACAGGCACCTACTACTTCTTTGCAGTTTTCTTTCCGAGATCTGCGGTTTCGGGTACGTGGCGCGTAATGTTGTTGTCTTGTTCTTGATTGTCTGGCAGGTATACGAGTGCCTTTGGTGTCTATCAAGGTGAAACTTGCTTTGAAGCAAACCCTTGCAATTGGTTGACTGCATCGTCAGCCTTCTATGCTCAACAATATCTTCAAAATGAGAGCCCCTCAGCTGTGTCGTGAGTGGATCTATACGCTGAGCCAGCGTTTATCGTGATATCATGTAGATGGATTGGAAGCCTGATATCGCTTCTGGTAACTGGATTGGGCCCATTGTGTGGACCACTGTTTGATAGAGGATACTTGTGAGGTTTGCGCTAATCCATTGCCGTATATTCTTGCTGATACCATTAGCTATCCTGTATATCTCACCGGTGCCACCCTCCAATCTCTCTCGCTGTTTATGTTGTCCCTAGCGCAACCGGGAAAATACTACCAGGTACGATTTTCTGATAGCGAACTTTTACGGGACATGTTCAAACGCAGAGCAGGTTTTTCTTGCTCAAGGCCTTGCGTCTGGGATTGCCCAAGGATTGATGTATATCCCTGCGTTTGCGGTTCTCTCACACCACTTCAAACGTCGGAGAGCGACTGTGATGTCGATCTCCGCATCTGGTGTAGCGTTTGGCGGTGTTGTGAACACCATTATGTTAAACAAATTATTGAATGGACCGATGGGATTCAAGAGAGGGGTACGAATCAGCGCGACATTTGTCACCGTCTTGTTGTTCCTTTCTTGCATTCTCATGCGTGCACGGTATGATGCCGTGCGCCAGAAGACCACAACGTTCAGTTTCTGGAGGGCGACAGCAAAGTGCTTTACGGAGATACCGTCCTTGTTAACGATAATGGGGTATGTCTTGTTCATTTTCATTCCTGCTTTAGCGCGACAACGTCAGCTCTGCCCTGACCTTGACGCTCAAGGTTTACGCTCTTCCAAGCGGCGTATCTCTACCCATTTTTCTATTTCCAGGTAGATGCTCTTAGGCACGGGCTCGGTGACAGTTTTTCTTTCTACTCTGTGCGTCCCAATATCTGGTACTGTGGATTAATGGACTGATTGTGTAGTTTAGTTGGTTATTGTGAACACGGGCAGTTTTTTCGGTCGCTTCGCTGGTGGCCTGCTAGTCCCGTTCATTGGTGTCATCGATCTGACAATCATCTCTACGGTCGCCTGTGCTGTCTTGATTATCGCCATGATCTGGCTCGGTTCAGCGGCTAGTGTTGTCGTGCTTGGGTTGTTGTATGGGCTCTTCGCGGGCATAAGTAAGTGCTACGCTTGTCTAGGTTGACGAGTGGGATGGGTTACGGTCTGCTACAGATGTCGGAATGATGGCACCTATGTTAGGACTGACATCAGCCCCTGAAGAACTCGGGTTTGTCGCCTCTTGTGTTGCCAGCTCATGGGTGTTCACGTACCATACCCTAGAGTGCGCATGGGTGTGGGCTTTGCGATCACAGGTGCGGTCTTACACTCCTTTGGTTTGTCGTGGCATGTCAGTTCTGATTGACCCAACAGGTATTGGTGGCATGATAGGTCAGTCCACTTTTAGTTGCCAGATACAAAGTTCGTAGTCGTTCCTTTGCTTCAGGACCCCCGATCGGTGGTGCCCTTTTGACGAACCGTTACGTATGGTGGGCTCCCGCTACTTTTTGTGCGGTATGGGAATCATCTCGGGTATCAGAATGATGGTAGCTGATCTCTTGGACTAGGCAATTGCCTTGGTAGGTGCTGGCTTGTTCGTAGGCGTACGTATTGCGTTCGCCCGCCATGTTGCTGGTGCAGCTAGGAAGTGTACAGATCATGGAAACGAGAGGACAATAAGGGATGGGTGTGAAAAAAAGGATATGGCGAACATATGAAGGAGTGAGTGAAGCCATATTGTGGCAATATTGTCAGTGAATATCTCTAGTGTTTGCTTTGCCTTGGCTATCCTGGAGCAGTCTTATTTCCATGATCAAAAGGAATTAGGGAAAGTGTCATGTGTCATGTCTTTTTTGTATGGCTTTGTCTAGATTTGTCATATTTCGTTCGTGCTTGAGACAAACGTTGTACGCGCTGATGGCCTGAGGGCCTTTGGCCTGTAGTACAGAATCGAGGTTCGGGGGTGGGCCATGATGATGGCTCGCGGGATGTAAAATGCGGTGTATTTGGAGACTGCTGGAGATATCTGAGAACGCGTGGTGGTGTGGGGGTTGAGTGAGGTGAGTCTGTGGTGCTTTGGATTCGTTGGTTCCTGGACCGGGATGGGTATCAACGACTGCCTGTGGTACATACTTCGGTCTGTTCCAACTTCCTTGACAGCCGCTACAGGATAAAGTCATGATTGATACGAACGGTCATTTCCATACATCGATCAAGGATATATTGTACAGGACGGATCTTTTTTTTTTCTTTTTGAATCCATTTATGTCCCGTTAGGGTAAAAGAAATCTTCAAGCGAGGCTCAGGATGGATGGTGTACAAATCCAAACCACTTCAAGAAACAAAGTCGGCAAACCTAGCCCACCGAGTGTTGTACAAGAAAAAAGAAAAGCATATCAACGAGAAGTCATATTTCGATACAATATCTAGACGGTAAAATTCAGTAAGCATGTAGGTTTATACCAGCATAGGATAAACCTAACCACCTATCTTTAGATCCCGATGTGTACAAACACAATCCGCTTCTCCAGAGACACCTCGTCCGCTGTCTCCATCACCGCAGCATTCAGCGCTGCCGCCGCATTTTCAAATGTGATCACCGGCTGCTTGAACATCTCCTTGTAGAATTGCGTGGCCACCTTGTGCACAACCGCATCGTCCACCCTCCACAGCGTCCCGATCACCCCATTAAATCCCGAAAACTGCATCCCTGCAGCGAGATGAAGCACCTCGTCCGGTGTCGACGCATCCCCCACAGCGGTATGGCACGCAGACAGGAATGCGAACTCGGAGTTCGTGTACCGCTCCTGGATGATCCTCATGAGTGTCAGCTTTCCGTCCCCCATCGCGAACCACGACTCGAATGGTTTTTCTGCGTGCTGCGAACCATGGCAGGCGAGGTGCACCCAGCGGTGTTCACGGAATGCCTGTACGGCCCCGTTAATGCTAGCTGCATCACCGGTGACGATATCGAATGCGACGTCGTGCGGAATGCCGGTCTCGTTCTGGATCCTCTCCATTTCGTGTTCGACCTCTGGAAGCTCGCCGAGTTTGAGCTCCGCACTCGGCCATCTTTGACCCACAGCTGCGAATGAAATCGGGTTCGCTGTTCCGGAGATATTAACAGCCGTCCTCTGAGTGCGAACACGATCGAGTGCACGAACGAGAGCCGAGAGGGTGGGTGCGTACGAAGAAACGTACAGTTCGCACATGTTCTTCTGCGTTTTTCGGTACGGACCGGCAGCATGAAACGGTAGCTTGGTGAATGTCGATGTCGGACACCACCAGATGCGGGATCCAACAGGAAGTCGAACGTCGTTCTGTAGTACAGAGGCAATTGGTTCGACAACGGTCGACCACAGTTCTTCCAGCACCTCCATGACTCGAAACTTCCTCTTGTCCCCGAATGCGTGTGGGTTTTGGGTGAGCACGGACAGCTGTGAACACAATTGGTCGACATCGGGAAGTGAGCATGGAAGCGGCACATGAACCGGTTCACCGCTGCGGAGTACAATGAGAGCATCGCAACTGTATTCGGACGCATTCACGATGATGACGGGTCCTCGCTCAGCAGCCCTTTGGAGATCGTCGAATTGGGGCGGTAAGAGGAATCGGGAGAACCCATCCAGACCCCGAATTTGATCCACTATAGACTGCCACTCGTCCTTCACTCGCCAGTACGCATCTGAACCACCTCCTCCTTGTGCCTGTTCCTTGAGTTCTCTGCCGAGTCGCGCGAATTTGTCTCCGAGCGCACGTTCACGATCACCATGACTTTGCAGTGTAGCGATAGAAATGTCAAAGCGGGCTAGTTGATTCCACAGGATGCCTCTACCTTGCTCGAGTAGTTCTGCAGCTACCTTGAGCTCCCCATGTCTGATGGCACATGAGAATGCATTATTGGCTAAATCAGCTACCCTTCCCTGCATGGTCTTATGCTTGGATTCCAGGGAGGGGTTCAAAGAGGTGAAATGGTCAAGTGTATTGAGTGCTGTTTGGTATGCTTCTATGACTGAGGAGTGGCCATACTCTTCAGCATCTCTGACCCATCCCTTGGTTGCTGCCAATAAACTCCATGAAACTGCTGGAGCACATTCCTTGAGTTGGCCATAGATTTGAAAAACCTCATCAAGAGAAGGAGGTGATTGATCAGGTTGAGGTGACTTGTATAATAGAAGGGTAGCTTCAGCTAGTCCATTAGCAACACATGCAAAACCTTGGTGTTGCACTGGATAGAATACCAGTGCTTTCTTGAACAATTGGATTGCTTTGATCACATCAGAGTGAGCCTGAGTTGCATGAAAGTGATGCAGCAAGGAATTTGCATGGTTTTGAAGAGAAATACCATGATCTGGATGACCAGAAGGGCAAAGTTCCAGTGTCTTTTTTTCAAGATCAATAGCTCTGTTCAAATCAGCTATGTTTCTCAACTTCTGGTAACGCTGCTGCAAAGACCATGCAAGATTTCCAAGAGCTTCATCATGATGTAAATGACCAAAAGGACAAAGATCAAGTCTTTCTTGTCCTAGTTTTATGGCTCTGTTTAGATCTGCTAGATTTCCTTGACTTTGATAACAATCTGTCAAAGATACTGCTAGTCTTCCCAAAGCTTTTGCATGATCTGGATGTCCTAGTGGACACATCTCAAGCCTTTTCTCTTGGAGTTCTATAACCATGGCTAACACTGCTTTATCTCTCTGGATGCTGTAGTTTTTCCATAATGATGATGCAAGACTTCCAAGAGCTCTACTATGCCTTGGATGACCCAATGGACAGAGATTGAGTTCTGTTTGAAGAATCTCAATAGATTTATTGAGATCTGAGATACTGCCCCTTTGATCATAACAGAATCCAAAACGAATTGCAAGATTGTGCAGCTTGACCATATGCCATGGATGTCCCAAAGGGCAGAAATCCAATAATGTCATGGAAAGTTCAATCAATGTGAATAGGCAAGGGAGATCATTGAATTTCCTAGAGAATTCATATAGTTTGCGATCATACACTTCAAGAGCTGGCTGACAGTCATGTCCAATGGGGATTGTCTAAAGAACATATATTCAAACACTTGCAATTTAAACTGTATCACAAAACCTACTAGTGTGTCAGATGCCTTGCATACAATGGACAGAGTTCCAGGACCATCTAGTAGCCCAGATACATCACCTTATGCACCATCAATATTTCTCTTAAGAATGTTTAACAATGAACCTACATTGCCATTCATCACTAGATGACAACAAGCTAGCTACATCTACAGCCATGTTTTTTCCCAGTGATTTTCTGTCCCATCCAGGTTCAAGCTCTGGTAGAGCATATATAGCAAACTGGATAGAAGTAGAAGTAGAAGAAGTGCTGCATTGAAACAAAATCAATAGTCATACTGAATGGTAGGTGGTGATACGCACAAGAGAAATGGATGGTCCCATGTGATTGTTAGACCATCCTCCGAATGCTCCCCGGAGCATGTCAGTTTCGACTTGTCTCCAACAGTAACAGTGACACGAATGTCCTCTCTTGGAAGTGGGGACGAGAGTGTTAATCGAGCGACTACACAAAAAAAATGAGGGTGAGACGGAGGGGATTGAATAATTTTGATTGAAACATACCCGTGACTTGGAATGTGACTTTGTCAGATTCGTTGTGGTTCATCGGAGATTAAGAATGAAATGGACAATCAGACAGAGAATGGAAAAGGCAATGTGGGGATAACTTGAGGTATGAAGGCAACGGAGAGGACGAGATGAGAATTACAGACGCAAGACGTAATAGCGAAACTGAAGTGCGGAGTAGGAAAATGGGGCAGGTGAAGCTGGGGTGGGATTAATATTGGAGAGCTAGGCAATCAGACAAGAGAAGGTGGTGGGAATGGGACTATAGCAATGACGAAGCGTGAGTTGAGGTGATTTTTATATTGGGCAAGGTGGCTAATATGGACTGTCAGGACCGAGTAAAGATGAAGGTGATCAGAGGGGGGCAGGTAGATATCAGAAGGATCGGTGGACGAGACGGGGCAAATGGGACAACAAAGGACAACAAGACGAGGGCTAGTGCAAGAGTGAAAGATGACAGGAAAGCAAGGATAGAGTACGGCTAATGATGTGATGGAGAACGAGCAGATGGACAGCAGGAGGGAACAGCTGCGAGACTATTACATGAAAACAAAACCAGGGAAGAGAGCAAGAACTCACACAGAGCAGGATGAACAGCGAGAGAAAGAGCAAGCACAGGTTTTGTGATGAACAAGTGGTAGCGAGAGGTGAGCGCAGGATTGGATCAGGGGAGTGGCGAGCGGGGGGAAACAGAAGATAGTGAGTAAATGGGGGCTCCAGGAAGGGTGACCAAGGAAGTTTAATCCAACAACACAATGGGGGAAGATGGCTAGATCGATCGGTGAAGGATGGAGGAAAGGGCTGGACGGGTGGATGGAAGGCAGGAAGATGCTCTGAGCGGGAAGATATTGGAGCTAGAAAAACAAGCGAATTTGAGGAGTATGACGAGGGCTAAATGCGATTTACGATCACAATAAGAGTTCCTTAGAGTTTCGAGCGGCAGACTGTAGCGCAAACTCACGAAGGGTAGACAAGCTATGGCACGATAAGACGTCAAATTGCGATGGACGCAGCAATTCAACGTAGCAATAACAAGACTGGTGACAACAGAAATATGGAAGGGATGATACGTATGTAGGTAGTAGGGAGTCACTGACTTGGTGCAGGTGCGAGACGCGAACGGGGAGACAATTTGATGGGGGTAAAGGGTAAGGGTACAGTTTTGATGACGTAAGCGATCTACTGATTTGGCGAAGTACATCATAGATGATAGAAAGAGCAGGCACCTCTGACTCAAGTACTCTATATTCAACTTGACGAGACCACAAAAAGAACACGGCGTGTCAAATGAAACTCGTCCTCGATAACAGCTACGTTCATTAGATCGGCAGTGTTGATGTGTCCGCCCAAGACAACACACAATAAGCAACACGACATACGACCGCCTATACGTTGCACGCCACGCAACACGTCATCTACTTTTTTCACTACAGCATGCATCGCCGTTCCAAAAAAAGAGTCTAATTGTTTGCCCGCCCTCGGTTGGACGGCAAGCACAAAAAAAGAATATGTGAGCGTGAATGACATGAGGATCGGTCGAAAAAACAACAAGGACCTGGGGTGGTGGTACATTTTCAAGGAGAAGAGAAGCCCGAGGAGGGGAATGAACTGTGAATCAGTCCGGAGCGAGGCTCGGGTTTAGTGTGTACATCGGGTGGGACCACTAGGATAGAGGGACGATGGTATCGCTTTCAAAAAAAGGTACCAGAGTAAAGAAAAAAGGGGGTTAAAGCAATAGAAATCTGCGAGATGTATAGTAAAGGAAGTAGATCTCCACATTGGCTTGCCCTACCTACGAGTCCGGCCCTGTAGCACGTGTCCGATTCGTCGTCCCCCGGACTCGTCCATAACCACCTCAGCCCGCTCCCCGGAGAATTTCCCCGATGACACCTCATTCCCATCCTCCATCTCCAAGTCCTCTCCGCAACATCCGACCCAGTTCACTCTGCGATCGAAGGCGGCTTCGATAATACGGACGTGCGTAACGACAGAATGGACAAAATTGTGGATAATCACCGATAAAGCGTATATACTCGGCAGTTTGCTCGTGTCAGAAAGAGGATGTATGCGCTATCGCATAGCGGACGATACCTTGAGCACTATTAGCTTTGATGGTTGACTGTTCGTTGCTGTTCCCATAAACGGTCATCCCAGTGGGCGTTGTCCCGTTCATACTGCCAGACATACGCGACAGGGGTGCCAACGCCTTGCCTTCCTCGCTCGGATCCTTTTTCATCACAGATCCCTCATCTGGTAGCCCCCATTTTGTTGGCAAGACATGCATCCATACGACAGATGAACAAGACAGATTGAAAACCAATGAACTCGATTACGGACCATTGTCATCCAAGATGCGAAGCGGGAATAAGTCCTCCGCAAGGTCCTGTGCACTAGATGTCGATCCCGGGAATGGCGTGGTGCCAGGCACAACCAAGGGACCGTCACGCTCGAAGTGGACACCCGGGATGAGACCAGCTAGTTCTCCGATGTGTTCATTTATGTTGTCCCCGCCCTCGACGTTCGAATGTATTGTGTGATTCCAGACGACGACGTTTTTCAAAGAGATTGTATTCCGGATCTAGTTGTTTAGACGGAGAAGCGGAGGGGAGAGATGAGGTTGTTTGGAGATGTTGTTGCCATAACATTTGGGATGGAAGAGGCGATGTGTGAAGCGGTGATGCTGCTGATCGACATACCGCTCAGGGTTTCGATGTCGGTGGGTGATATGTCCATGTTAGGTGTACCGGGTCGGTTTATCTCAGGGCAAGTAGAGTAAGGGACCAGGGGGTTGTGTAGGGTAGGGAAACGGGGAATAGGGTGGAAGTGGGAGTGAGGATAGGGGTGTCGGAGACCGAGGGAATGTGAGAGTGAATGTGGGTAGGGAGAATGTAATCTGAGGAGCGCTGGTGCCATTTAGAACAAAGAATCCGCCCACAATGCTTCCTTGGCCAGAAACCACAATAGCGTGGGGATGGGGCTGAAGCGGAGGACTTGTACTAGATACGAGAGAGGAGCTGGATGTCGAGCACGAGCGATGGGGAAGCGGGGGTCCTGAAAAGCGGCTGAAGACTCGTGGTGAGTGTCATACCAGACGAACGAGTTAACGGACGGGAGTGGGGTGCTGCAGCAGGGGCAGTGGTCGTGCTGTTGTGCTGGCTGGATGCCGAACATCCAACGCCCGTGGGACGAAATGTGGGGCGTGTCGATGAGTGTTGCAGTTTGTCTGTAGAGTCAACCTTGTATTGTTGGTGCGAAGGGTCGCTAGGGAACTTGAGAAATGGATTGAGGCACGAAGTGCTGGATATCGTGGTCGTCGGGGATGACTTTGGAGAAGCGGCGACCCCCCTGCTCTCACTCCCAGTTTTCCTACCCCACACGGGCGCCCCTGTTCCCTTACATTACTTTGACATGCACCGATTGTTGAACGTATGCCACATTAAGTAGAAGTTCACACGCGCATAGTAGATAAATCAAACTCCACTTCGGAGTTCAATAGAGACTCTTGCGTTCGTACCATGACCATCCTCTAAGCAGCAACTCACCAAGCACTATCCAGTGAGTACCAGCAACCCTTCCTCAATGGACGTTGCTATGCCATACTCTCAACAGGTTATGAGCCCTGGTGGCTGGTCTCTGATTGCTGGAGAATAGAGCAAAAGCTCTTCTCCATTGCTGAACAGTGGCTGGTTGCTAGAGATACCTGGATATGCGCTAGTACACTTCTGCTTCCAGTCTCTCCCAAGTACCGCTGAACCACTAGTGTCACTGAAAAGCAGACCAAGTGGATCGCTACTTGGAGAAGAGGGTGAACCTCTGCCGGATGATGCTGATCGCCTTAATTGGCTGATTGCCATCTGGAAGAAGGGGGAAACTATGCCATTTTGAATTCTCCATTCTTGCACTAGTTGCTAACGAATGCTGCAGATATCAAACATGTCAACCTTGAAGGACAACAGGATGCCCGTTTTCAACAGCTCCAACTTCAATACATGGTGGCCTACAATGGAGGCCTACCTTCAAGCTTCTGGTTCCCTTTGGGCAACT
>JBBPKO010000112.1:0-10431 GCA_038089295.1 Xerocomus amazonicus
TCAAGTCAAGTATAAAATAAAATCCATCTATGCTATGCAATGAGCCGCAATCATGTTTGCCAGTTCTGTCCCACCACCCGGCAGAGACACTCTTCCACCCGTCGCATTCTCCCAGCTCTTTCGGTAACGTCCACGCTCTCTTTCTATATCTCCGCCTACCTCATCTTCGTCAGTTATTCAACCCCTTTCGAGCGGTTCATTAATGTCGTCGCTCTCGTGGCCGCCGCCGCCGCCGGCGCAGCCCAGGTACGCCTTTCCATCACTACCTCACTCTCCCTCTCACCCCTCTCACAGCCTCTCATGAGTCTTCTCTTTGGCGACCTCATAGAAGCTTTCGTCTCTTTTGCCACCGCACAGAACAATTATTTCCAGAACGTCAACAACATGACCCTTCAGGATTTACAGTCAAGTTCCGCAAATTTTCGCCACGAGGCGAATCTCGATGCTCTATACCTCGTTATCATCGGTACCCCGTCCTTTTACCCCCTATCCTTCGACTCATCCTCTTTCAGGCATCGCCATGTTTGTCTGCACGTACATATACATGTCTATCTGGGTATACACCGGAGAAGTGAATGCTAAACGCATTCGTGAAAACTACCTCCAAGCTGTCCTCCGTCAAGACATTGCCTACTTCGATTCCGTCGGCGCAGGCGAGGTCACAACCCGCATCCAGACCGATACCCGTATATCCCTCTTTCTTCTCTCCTTTTCTCTCATCCCAATCCTCCCACAGATCTTGTGCAGCAAGGGATATCCGAAAAAGTCGCACTCTCTGTCAACTTTCTTGCCGCTTTCATTACCGGTTTCGTCCTTGCTTACGCTCGTTGTTGGCGATTAGCCCTTGCAATGTCTTCCATTCTCCCTTGCATCGCAATCACCGGCGCTATCATGAATAAATTCATGACAAAGTATATGCAGTCCGTACACCCTTCATCATCCTTTCTTCTCCTCACGCCCTTGTAGAATTGCTCTCCAACATGTTGCCGATTCCGGCACAATCGCCGAAGAGGTCATTTCCACTGTGCGTACCGCCCACGCCTTCGGCACACAGAACACCCTGAGCAGTCTCTACAACCTGCACATACAACAAGCTCGTGCTGCTGATGCTGTGACAACTATGTTCAACGGTGTTGGCCTGGGTGTTTTTTTCTTTGTCATATACGCTGCTTATGCCTTGGGTACGTGCTCACTCTTCCGATCATACTTCATTGCCAACCCTCCTTTAGCTTTCCAGTTCGGCACCACTTTGATCAATGAGGGTCACGGTAAGTCATGATGTCAATCTCATCTTCGTATCCTCATCCCTGTCCAAAGCAACTGCTGGCGATATCGTGAATGTCATCCTTGCCATTTTAATCGGCTCTTTCTCGCTTGCCATGCTAGCACCAGAAATGCAAGGTGAGCGTCCCACTGATGGTTGAATTTTTGGTCCTCACATTCCCGTACAGCCATCACACATGGTCGAGTCGCCGCTGCAAAGTTATACGCTACCATTGATCGAGTTCCTAAGATCGATTCTTCTGATACAGGCGGGCTTAAACCAGAAAAGGTTCTTGGCCAAATAACACTGCAGGATGTCGATTTCAACTACCCTTCTCGCCCGGACGTGCCCATCCTCAATGGCATCAATATTGCCTTCACTGCCGGCCAGACCTCGGCTTTGGTCGGCGCCTCTGGCTCTGGAAAATCAACCATTATATCTCTTATCGAGCGTTTCTATGATCCCCTGAGTGGCTCAGTCAAACTGGATGGCAAAGACATCCGCGATTTGAACGTCAAGTGGTTGCGCTCGCAGATTGGTCTTGTCTCCCAGGAGCCTACACTCTTCGCGACCACCATCAGAGGCAACGTTGCACATGGCTTGATCAACACCCCCTATGAACATTCTTCAGAGGAACAAAAGTTCAAGCTCATCAAGGAGGCATGCATCAAAGCGAATGCAGATGGTTTCATCACCAAATTGCCCAACGGCTATGACACCATGGTTGGTGAACGCGGTTTCCTTTTGTCCGGTGGACAGAAGCAGCGTATTGCAATCGCTCGGGCCATTGTCTCCGACCCTCGCATCCTACTTCTTGACGAAGCGACTTCTGCTCTCGACACACAGTCCGAGGGAATTGTACAGGATGCCTTGGACAAGGCCGCTGCGGGTCGCACTACTATTACAGTTGCCCACCGTCTGTCTACGATCAAAGACGCCGATTGCATTTATGTCATGGGAGAAGGCATGGTTTTAGAGAAAGGCACACATATAGAGCTCTTGGCCGACGAGAACGGCGCTTATTCTCGCCTCGTTCATGCACAGAAACTCCGAGAGTACAAAGTGATAGAAGATAACAATAGCACCGCCGCCGTTAGTGTTGAACTCGACATAGAGAAGGCTTCTGAAGAGCCGACTATGCTTGACCGCAAGGGAACTATGCATTCTGTTACTTCCGACCTCGCTCAGCAGAGGTACGATGAAAGAAAACAGAAAGAGGTAGATGAAACCGAGTACAGTTTACCTTACCTCTTCATGCGGATAGGACGGCTTCACTACAGGGAAATTTGGAGGTACGCAGTTGGGTCGGCGTTTGCTCTCGGTGAGCACACACTCTTCTTCAGACACCTATTCGCTAAGAACATGGACTCCTGGGGTAGTCACGGGGATGATCTATCCAGTATTCGGTATTGCTTATGGTAAGCTTCTCTGCTACCATCGTGCTTTTTGACCACACTCATATATCATCAGGTGCAGCTATCTCTGGTTTCTCTGCGCTTGACCCTTCTGTTCGGCAATCCGACGGTAATCGGAATGCCTTATGGTAAGAGAGCCATTCTGCCTGGCTGATGTATCTGAGCCGGGCATAGGTTCTTTATCATTGCTATCGCTTCGGCACTCGCCTATGGCTTCCAGAATTATTTCTTCGCATCCTCAGCTACTATCCTAACTGCCAATTTGCGCTCGCTCAGCTTCAAGGCCATCCTGAGACAAGATAGTAAGCCTTCGTTGCTCATTTTGTTACCTGCCACATATCACTTTACAGTCGAATACTTCGATGACGATGAACATAATGTAAGTCGTTGTGTAATTCCGTCAGCCAAACCTACTTATGTCCACAGTCCGGTTCGCTCACTGCCAATTTGAGTGACAATCCACAAAAGATCAATGGTCTGGCCGGAGTCACTCTTGGAGCGTGAGTGTAATTTTGACACCATTGGCACCTTTTAATAGGTATGCAGAATTGTGCAATCCATCATTACTATCATCGGTGGATCAATCATTGGGTTGATTTATGCTTACAAGCCCGCTTTGGTTGGTATGGGTATGTGATCTTATTCAGCTTGTGGGCTCTGTCAATGACTGCCAATGCTATCGTAGCTTGCATCCCTCTCCTCATGTCGACCGGTTATATTCGTCTAGTGAGTCTGATCTTGCGCGTCTTGCGCTGTTCTGAACAACCATGAAGCGTATTGTCGTCATGAAAGACCAAGCAAACAAAAGTGCCCACGAGAGTTCGGCACAACTGGCCTGTGAAGCTGCTGCTTCGATCCGCACAGTCGCCTCTCTCACTCGCGAGGAAGACTGCCTCAGACTCTATAGCAAAAGTCTGGAGGGACCTCTAAGAAAATCAAACAAAACCGCAATGTGGAACCATTTCTTGTATGCCTTCTCCCAATCTCTGGCCTTCTACGTAATTGCCCTCGTGTTCTGGTATGGCTCGCAACTCGTCTCTCGCCTGGAACTTGGTACACAAAACTTTTTCGTATCCCTTATGGTGTGTTACCCGCGTCCTGCTCGTCTCAGCCATCAATTAACATGTTCCCGAAGAGCACAACATTCGGAGCAATGCAGGCAGGCAATGTCTTTGCCTTTGTGCCCGACATTTCTTCCGCTCGCGGTGCTGCGATCGCAATCATCAAATTAATCGACTCCACTTCCAATATTGACACCGAGTCAAATGAGGGCAAAACGTTTGAGGGAGAGGTCGTTCGCGGCCAAGTTCGGTTTGAAGATATTCACTTCCGATACCCGACACGACCCAGCATTCGCGTGCTGCGAGGCCTTTCTTTCAAAGTCGAACCCGGTACATATGTCGCTCTCGTTGGGGCCAGCGGCTGTGGTAAAAGCACAGTGTATGTCGCGCTGAGAATGATTTCTTGACCATGTCTTTGACGATTTTTGCAGTATTCAAATAATCGAGCGTTTCTATGACCCTCTAGCCGGTCAAGTCCTCCTCGATGGTAATCCTATCAACGAGTTCAACGTCCAGGAGTACCGGAAACAGATTGCACTCGTTTCCCAGGAGCCGGTTAGTATCATGTGTCAACGTGCTTTTCTATGATGACTTGACAAGCCGCTCGCACTAGACTCTGTACGCTGGCACTGTCCGGTTCAACATTTTACTTGGTGCAACCAAACCTGAATCTGAGGTCACGCAGGAAGAAATTGAAACGGCGTGCCGAAACGCAAACATTCTGGATTTTATTCAGTCCCTCCCTGAGTAAGTCTATGTAGATTTACTTGGCAGATTTTTAGAACCTTTACAGTGGCTTTGATACTCAAGTCGGCGGCAAGGGCTCACAGCTGTCTGGTGGTCAGAAACGTGAGTAACTTGTTTGTGAATAAGCTTACACATTCGCTAATAGTGGGCAGAACGAATTGCCATCGCGCGTGCGCTTTTGCGTAATCCAAAGGTGCTCCTGTTGGATGAAGCCACGTCTGCACTGGACTCCAATTCGGAAAAGGTCGTTCAGGACGCCCTCGACCAAGCCGCCAAGGGCCGCACGACAATCGCTATCGCCCATCGTCTTTCTACCATCCAGAACGCAGATTGCATGTGAGTCATGCTCTCCACCTTTCACACTACTCCATTCCAACGCTTTTGTAGCTACTTTATCAAAGAGGGCCGCGTTAGCGAGGCCGGCACTCACGACGAACTCCTGTCCTTGCGCGGTGATTATTATGAATACGTCCAACTGCAGGCACTGAGCAAGAAATGAAATTCTTATTCTCCGATTACCCCCCTACGAAAGGCATACACAAACTTTATCAAGGTGTTTATGAAACAATTACTCACACACTCCTTTGCTATCTATATCATACATCACACTCCTTTGCTACCTCTATCATACATTACAATCCCCACAGATCACATCTCAATCATATTTTCATCGAATGATAGCTATTTGCGTAGACATACAGCGACCGAGTCATTTGAGCAAGACGGGTATGGACCATCGTTCAAGTAAAGGTGCAGCTCACTTCCGAAACGTTTGGGTACAAGTCAATCAACCGTTGCCGTGATTAGCACTAGTACCTCGGCGAACACGGCGGCGTGCGACGTCTGTCCAAGTTGGCCTCCCTGATGCATATGCTTCAATTGCGTCCCCCAGAACGCCGCATGAGACATGGATCTGACGAGGAAAACATGTGTTTATGAGCCACCTTTTCCGACGACGGGCTCGCACGAAGATTGATCTGGTCAGAATTAAAACGTACCTAATACGTAGCACCACATCGGGTAGGCAAAGGACGCCTCTCTGAGAGGAGCACTGAAACAAGGGTCCGGTAATGAACTTACCTATGAAAGCGGTAGCGAACTAGATGCGAGCAGATTCCAGGGTGATGGCGGTAAGGGAATGGAAGCCGCAGATACGATACCGTTTTGAAGCACGCCCTCGGCGCATTGGAGTATTGCCCATCTAACACGTATGATTGCGTACAACGGACACGATCCCTCACATGAGTAAAAAAGACAACTAGGCAAAGTACATCAAGTCATTCTTCTTCTTACTTTGCACTTTTCAAGAGCATACATCAGCTGCGGCGACAGAAAGGAGTCAAGCGAAACGTACCTTCTGCAATACCACTCAGGAAATGCTCGTGGGTCAGTTTCGCTGCACCCTCCCGCAGAGCGATCATACCCGCTTCCACGCACGTTGCCTTGAGTTGTGCCCCGTTAAATTCGTCCGTACTACGAGCAAGCTCTTCAAAGTTGACGTCGGGGCTGACAGTCATCTTTCGAGAATGAATTTCGAGAATACGAGCTCGTGCTGTCTCATTTGGCAATGGGAACTCGATCTTGCGATCCAATCGTCCAGAACGGAGTAGAGCAGGATCAAGAATATCGATGCGGTTTGTAGCGGCGATAACCTAAAAAAAAGTGAATATGATACCAAGTGAAGTATGACTGAAAAATCTACCTTTATACGCTCGTCGCTAGAGAAACCATCCAGTTGGTTGAGGAGCTCTAACATCGTTCGCTGTACCTCACGGTCGCCACTCTTCTCGGAGTCAAACCGCTTGGTGCCGATGGCGTCGAGTTCGTCGATGAAGATGATGGCCGGGGCTTTTTCCTTTGCAAGCTCAAAGGCATCGCGGACTAGCTTTGCACCATCACCAATGAACATTTGTACGAGCGAAGGGCCAGCAAGCTTGAGATAACAAGCTTTCGTCTGAGCAGCACAAGCACGTGCGAGAAGGGTCTTTCCGGTGCCTAAACAAAGTTGGTCACCGAAGGAAGAATGCAATGAAATTAGACGTACCGGGTGGGCCGTACATTAGACAACCCTTCGGTGGTTTGATGCCAAGGGTCTTGAATTTATCTGCTTGCTCCATCGGCAACACAATGGCTTCAACCAACTCTTCAATCTGCTTCTCCAAACCACCAATGTCGGTATATGTTTCAGTGGGACGCTCGTCGACCTCCATCGCCTTTACACGAGAGTCGAATTCCGCCGGAAGTTTGTCCAATATGAGATAAGAATCCTTGTTGACACCAACAAGATCGGAGGGTTTGAGTTGTTCAGGTGGGACGAGGCCAATGAGTGGAAGGAAAACAGTTTGTCGGGTTGATGTTTTTACTACGGCACATTTCCCTTTACGCATCGAGTCGAGGTCTTGGTTTGCGCCATCCTCTTCAGACTCGGGGTCGACATCGAGGATCTGGAGGAAACCAGGATGTAAAGGGAGGATGCGGAGAGTGGAGGGAAAATTACCTCGACAACGTTGCCAACGAGATAAGGAAGAACCTTGTTCTGTTTGACCTTTTCGCCATTGTCACGAATTTTTTCTTTCATGACGCTCTGTTCGTGTTGCAACCGTAAGGTTTCCGATTTCATGACCTGGGAATGGATCGGTACGAGGTTTGGACGGACGGGTGTGGAGGGACCACGGACCTTTATATCGTTTTCAATGAGGCGTATTCGGGTGAGGATCTCGTCCGTCCCCAGCGACAAGATCTCTGCGGGAATGTCATCCCAGGTCTCTTCCGGGTGTTGATCTGGGGTTGTGTCCATGGCGGTGGTGTCCTGTGCTGCTGATTGTGCCGTTGAGGGTTGTGATTCTGGCTGCTTGTCCTGTGGAGGGATTTCTGGTGGTGGAGGTGGAGCTGAAGACATGGTGGATGTCGTGAACGACGACGAGCAATGGACGCGTATGCTGACCGAAAGAGGAAAAATAAATAGTGTGGCGGTACTCTCGTCGACACCAGCGACGATGGCGAACAAAGACCCGCCCGCGAGCGCTGAAGAAAAGGCCCTCTTTGATAAGGTCAAGGACGAGCTCGCGAAGATGCTCCTCAAGAAACGCGCTGCCGACCGTCAGCTGGTGTGTTCTGTCCGTTCATTCCGACTGACAGCGAACTCAGCAGTCGAACAGGCACAAATCGAGCTGTCCATCTACAACCTCGAGACTGCCTATCTCACAGACACGGCCTCGACAGGGAACATCATCCACGGCTTCGATGGCTACCTCAAACCAACCCAAGGCGCAGCTGCACGACGGAAACACGACATTGGCGACGGAGATCGCTTATTCTCGAGCAGCAGTGGAACTTGGTCCAAGGCGTGTCCATTCAGCTTCGCTCGCTCTCACTGACTTAATCTCAAATCCATAGTCGCTGGATCTAGTCGGCGACGGTGAAGAGTCCACTCCCGCACCAGACGACTTCAAACATCCGACTACGCCTGGTGTCACCACCGTCGTCGTTCCTCCAGCCCCAAGAACCCAGGAGCTCACCGCAGCCCAGCAAAAGAAGAACCGTGACAGAGAGTATCAGAGGCGGAAACGGGCAATGCGCAGAAGCGCAGGGACAGTGAGTGACGAAGACTCTCAGAGTATTGGTACAGGCAGGAGAGCCCTCAAGAGAGCCCGTGTAGCAGATGACGAATAGGTGGTCTTCATCCACTCGCTGTGCTATCAGTGTACCATCATCAAACACGCACCAGAATACCGGTCAAGCAACCTCGCGCTTGAGACATCGTATGTACACTCACCACTGTAGAAATCTACATGTCGAGCCTACTGAAAAACTCTTTGACACGTCCTTCATCCATTCCGCCACCATCAGGATCGACGGCTTCAATACATCGAATGGCGGCAATCGTCTGCTTCGTCTCCTTGGCGCTGACCCAGATCCTGCCATTCATGCCCACAGCCGCCTCCAGTGGAAAGTGTGAACCTAGAAAGGGGAGCAGAAAATGTGTCGAGTCGAGCAGACTGCAGACTCTGTCAGCACTTGAGACGTCGCATTGGACCGCGAAACGCTGACAGTCGACTCATCTGCAAACTACATTGGACAATAAACCCACCAGTGAGCTCACCGAAACCATGGGCTTTGTGTGTTTGAGCATCAAAACATTCCAATTCGGGCTCCATATCTTTGTGTGCGAGGGACACCCGAGCGTAAACCAAGGCTCCAACCTACGAAAGATGGGTCGAACAAGAGGAAGACGGGGTGCATTTGCGCACCTTGAGGTTAGGTTTACTCCTCTTGGTAGCACCTTCAAACGCGAGTCCGTCGAGCAGTGCGTGATGTGCGGCACCGACGTCGACTCGCCACCCTTCACCGCTGCGACCAAGGACGATGCCGATCACGCTCTCTTGGGGTGCTGGGACATACTGGCGGCGAATGAGTGGATGTATGCGTCAAGAGGCCGCGAACGAGCTCACCCGACGTGCGTTGCCCTCCACCCACCATCGACTGTTGTTTGCCGAATGGTGAAGTTGCCCTGCGCGTGTCGATATGATGGGCTGAGTGTTTGAATGGGCTGGCAGCTGTAGCAAACCCGGTCCCAGCTTGAGGTTGAGGTGTTGTGCTGGAACACGTTCACCGGGGAGGACGTTGAAGCCCATGATGAGAAAGGCAAGGACAGCATATGACCTTGACGACCATGGCGACGACCCCGCTCATGGCAGAATTCCCGGAACTGTCTCATTTGAGGCACGTCGATCTCGTATTCGATGTCGCCTCTCGCTGACCTCGTCTCGCTAGTCGAACCGATCTCGAGGACTTGTTGAATGACCCAGCGTACTTTCAAGCCGTGTTTCACTCCCTCACGAATGTCAAGTCGCTCTATCAATCTCAATCAGAGCTCGGGATGGCCAACGAAGCGATCGCTCGTCCGTCCGCATGAATCCACCGCCGTCGCGTGACTGAGAACACGTTCTGCAGAAACGAATCTGTCGCTGCAAGATCGGCTGTACCAGCTGCGGTCCGAGACCAAGGATGCATTCGACCAAGCAAAGTCACTCGAGGCCCGGTGGAAAGAAATCGAGCGTGAGCAAAAGGAGGCCTACCAAGTGGGTCGTATGTTGGGCAAGCTCAACGCCAGTCTGATGTGAATGACAGCGCTTCAGTCCTCAGTTCCTCCTCCTTCGCCTCCGGCACGCGACCACAGACCAGGACAACGCGTCTGAAGCGCTCGCATCATCATTCGTCCAGTCCTCTTCATCTCCTGGGCCCAACGACGCTTCGGACGTGGACGGGTTTGTTAGAGAGTTCAGGGAACTGAGAAAGGTGTATCACAAGCGGGTCATGTGGGGTGACAAGTGGGCCGCGGGCCAAGTAATCTGGAGGGACGAATGAATGAGCCCTACCGTTCTTACCACCATGTCGGCCGCTTACTCTGCTCATTACACTGAACCGCTGCTTTCCCTCGTCAGCACTCAGCTTTCCTCCACAGAACATATCTACAGGCGAGTAGATGCGATCCTCAAACCGCCTTTCACTCCAGACAGCATCCTGAATGCATCGCTCTTCCTGAAAGACGATGCATCCGAACCGCTGTCCCAAGCAGTTCTGGCAAGAATTGCTTGTGCTCTGTACGCGAACGCTCTTGACCTATACCTCAACGAGGCCAGTACCGCCCAAAACGATGCAGAGTGGTGGGCCGAAGTCGAACAGTCAAACCAGCTCGCCGCCCTGTATCTCTTGCAGAGTAAGCGTGGAATGCGTCCCCCCATCATGATTCGTTGACAATTTACTAGCCCTCCCGAAACGTATTCTGAACGTGCTTCGAGTCTTGCGATCTAGCGATGGTTTACCCCACCCCTCAATATTCTACCCCTCCTCCTTTCGTAACTTCTTTATGTCTCACTCCCAACACCAGCCTGGTGATCCGTTTGCATCAATCCTCTTCCCTCACTTGAAGCGCAACCCATTA